>PVJX010009128.1:0-62324 GCA_004027295.1 Dolichotis patagonum
CTTCTTTTACCTGGGCAAGTATTTCTGGTTTGAATTTCTCCATAGCTTTCCCTATTTGCATATTTATTTCATTTGATATCATTTCAGACATTTCAGGTGTATGGCTTCTTTTTTCTTCTATGTACACAGCTTCTAAGCTTTCTTGGGGAGGGCTAGGGCTTTGAGCCTGCCTTTTTGTCTTTCCTTTTGTCATTTTTCTGTATTTCCTTACTTTGAGCAGTGTTCCAAAGCTTTCTCTGCTTATGTGGCAAATTACCTGTTACACCCTCATTTCCTGGAGGGGCAGTGGCTCCCCCACAGGCTCCTGGCTTCCTCACAGGGTCCTAACTCCCCTCTGTGGGCTCCTGGCTCTCTAATTTGTAAGGCGAATGCTGGGTGTGGCCACCCAGGAGCCTGTGGAATCTCAGGCAGGCCAGGCCTCGGTGCCTTGTCCCAGGCAGGTCTCCAGGAGGTTCCCTGGGAGTGAAGGGCCTACAGGTCCCAAAGAGTCAGGCCAGAATGTTGGTTTCTGAAAAGTTCCTGGTCCCAAACAGATCTGGCCAGGATGCCAGTCTCCACAATATTCCCAATCCAAACAGCCCAGGCCACTCTGAGGGTCCGAGAGTTTCGGGTCCCAAAGAGACAGGCCGAGATGCTGCTTTCTGGGAGACTTCCTGGGGGTGAAGGGCGGGGCTATGGGCCTAAACAGACCCGGCCCAGATGCCGATCTCCAGGCAGTTCTCTGTGGATGAAGGGCGTGCTTACCAGTCCCAGACAGTCGCGGCAAGATGCAGGTCTGCGCCGACTTTCAATCCAAACAGCCCAGGCCACTCTACGGGTCCGGGAGTTTCCTTGCTCCTCATTTTTAACCCAAGATACCTCTCCATGTTGGCCATCCTCAGGCCATTTTTCTTAAACACCATTTTTTATTGCAAATCTGCTTATGGAATACACACTTTTTCCTAAACATCTTTACTCGTTAACTCCAGAGAATAGATTATGCATTTCTAAATTAAAATAGATTATAGCAAACACTGCAAACCAAGAATCTAAGAACCAGTCATATTTTTATGCATCTACATAGCACAACTCTCGCAAAATGTGTAATTTGTTTCAATTCTTGCTTGCTCCAGTACCTATCCATGTTTTTCTGTGCACCTTCCAACAATATTTGCTAATGAAGAACACACTCTGATTTGTCACCATATTGTTTATGAGAATTGTTCCAGCCATTCTGTCTCAGCGGGAAAAACAAATCCTTCGTACTGTATCGTGAATTATTGCCTTTCATTAGGCAATCACAAAATAAGCTTCCAAGTATACATCAATGAGCTCAGTAAGATAACAAACTGAGCCTTGCATAATTTCAAAAATATCTAATTTTATTTTTCCATATTGTTTATTTCACATTTTATTGGTTGTAAAGATTAATGGATATCATTTTGGCAGATTTGCACATGCATATAACATACATTGGTGATTTCATTCCTGCTTCACCCTCCAGCCCCATTCTCTCCATATTTTCACATTTGGAGGGGATTTTAATGAGTATAATATATTTTGCTCATGTTCATCCTCTCATTACCCACACTTACAACGCCCTCCTTCTTATTATTCCCTTCTTTTTGTCTAATAATAGTTGTCCTTCTACTTTCTTGTCATACTTTTGAGATTCCACATATAAGAAAAAATATATAATATTTTTCTTTCTGATTCTGGCTTAGTTCACTCAACAGGATGCTCTCCAGACCTACTCATGTTCCAGAGAATGATAGGATTTCAGTTTTCTTATGGCCAGATAATACATGTGTGTAACACGTTCCCTTTAACCGTTCATTTGTTCATCTGCTCATGGGTACCTGGGCTTGTTTCATATCTTAACCACTGTGGATTGTGCCATGATAAATATGGGTATACAAATATCCCTACAGTATGCTGACTCCGCTTGCTTCAGGCACATACCAAGATACAGTATAGCTGGATCTAAAGGCAACTCTACTTTTAGTTTCTTCAGGAACCTTCATACTGATTTGCATAGTGGGTGCAGTAATTAACATTCCAACCAGTAGGGTAGAAGGGTTCATTTTTCCCTATAACCTTTCCAGCCTTTATTTGTTTTTGTATTTTTGATGCTAGCTATTCTGACTAGGGTGAAATAGAATCTCAATGTAGTTTTGATTTGCATATCCCTAATGGCTAAAGATACGAGTATTTTTTCATGTAGTTATTGTCCGTTAGTACTTGAGAACTGTTTGTTAAATTCCTTTGCCCATTTATTGAGTGAGCTATTTGATTTTTTGTTGTTTTTTTAGTTCTTTATATATTCCAGATATTAATCCTCTGTCAAAAAGTAAGTAATAAAGATTTTCTTCCATTCTCTCAGTTGTGTCTTCACTCTGTTGATTGTTTCCCTTGCTGTGTGGAAGCATTTAATTTGATGCAGTCCCATTCATTGGTTCTTACTATTGTTTCCTATGCTACTGGAGTTGTATTCACTATGTGCCTGTGTCAATAACCTCAAGTGTTTCCCCTAATTTTCTTCTTGCAGTTTCAAAGTTTCAAGTTTTATACTTAGGTCTTTGATCTACTTTAAATAGATTTTCATACAGACTGAGAAACAGGAATCTAACTTCAATTCCCTAAACATGGATACTCAGCTCTCTCAGTACTGTTTGTTAAAAATTATATTTTCTCTGACATATATTTTTATTTTATTGATCCAGAATCACATGACTGTAGTTGGAAGGGTTTTTGCTTCTGTTCCATTTCTGCCAAAAGAATTTGAGGGCTGATAAAGGAACTCAGCAACATGGCAGGTATAAAATCAACACAAAGGAATTCAGCAACATAGCAGGTATAAAATCAACATTTAAAAAAATCAATAGCTTTATTATACACCAGTAGTGGAATAGCTGAGAAAGAAACTAGGAAACAAAATCTCATTCACAATACCTTCAAATAAAATAAATTAAAATACCTAGGGATCAGTCTAACCAAAGTCTTCTCTGTGCTTATTTTTGTGCCAGTACCATGCTGACTTTTTTTTACTACAGCCTTCAAACTTGGTATCATGATGCCTCCAGCCTTGCTATTTTTGTTTAGGATTGCTTTGGCTAGTTCAGATCTTTGGCACTTCCATCTGAATTTTAGAATGTTTTTAATAGTTCAGTGAAGAATGTCATTGGCATTTTGATGAAGACTACATTGAATTTGTAGATTGTTTTTGGTACTATGGACATTTTGATGAGATTGATTCTGCCAATCCATGAATGTGATAATTTTTTCTGTCTTCTGGTGTCTTCAATTTCTTTCTTCAGTTTTCTGAAATTTTCACTGTAGAAGTCTTTTAACTCCTTAGTGAGATTGATCCCTAGGTATTTTATTTTATTTGAAGATATGGTGAATGATTTTTTTCTTGATTTATTTCTCATATAGTCCATAGTATATAGTAAATCTACTGATTTTTATGTTTATTTTATATGCTCCTATGTTGCTGAATTCCATTATCAGCTCTCAAAGTCTTTTGGTAGAGTCTTTAAGATCTTCTAAGTGTAGAGCCATATTATCTGCAAACAAAGATAATTTGACTTCATTTTTGTTTGTATCTTTTTTATGTTTTTTCTCGTTCCTAATTATTCTAGCTAAAATTTCAAGACCGTATTGGGTAAGAGTGGCAATAGTGGATATGCCTGGCTAGTTTCTGAATTGAGAAGAAATATTTTCCACTTTCCCCTTTTAGAATGACACTGGCCATGTGTTTGTTATATATGACTTTTACCACATTAGGGAATAATCCTTCAATATCTAGTTTCTTCAGGGTTTGTATCATGAAAGGATCTTGAATTCTATTGAAGACTTTTTCCAGATCAATTGAAAATCATGATTTTTATCATTTATTATATTTATTGGTAAATTGTGTTTGCTGATTTCTATATGTTAAATCATCTTTGCATCCCTGAGCCTGTATAAGAGGAGGGCACAGAGCTTTTGTAATTGCTACGCTTGTCCTGGAGATGGTGATAGTCTGCTTACAATATAAGAGAAGAGAAGAGGCTTGATTGGTCCATTTTTGCTCTTGCTACTTTTGCTGCCTTTTGCCACCTTAAACTGGTGCCCCTGTGCCATGTCATTGTGCCTTGGAGTACATTTTCTTCTCCAAACCTACCTTTGGAGCCAGCTGATTACAGACTGAGACCTCTAACAAACTGTGAGTTAAATAAACCTTTCCTCTTTTAACCTTGGGGATCAGATATTTTGTCTCAGCAACAAGAGAAAAGTAAATAACATATCAGGTATGAGTATAGTTTTCTCTTCTTCTGTTTTCAAAAAACATTTTTCTCCATCTTTTCATCTTCAGCCTCTACATGCGTATGTCTCTGCTAGTGAGGTATGTTTCTTGCAAGCAGCAAAAAGTTGAGTCTTGTTTTTAATCCAATCTGCCAGTCCACATCTTTTAATTGAAGAATTAATATGACTTACATCCAGAGAGGAGAACATGAATTATAGTAGTATTGTAATGTTGGTGACAAAAAGATAAGACAGATATTGGCACACAGTTAGGAAAAATGGAAACAAAAATGTAACCCTTAATAAAAGAAAATAAATCAGCATTAGTAATAGACACAAGGACAAATCAAGTATTAAAATTCAGTAAAGACCCACTAAAACAGTGGTATTCAGTTTTTTAGCATCAGGGATAAGCTTCATGAAAGACAATTTTTCCACAGGCTGTAAAGAGTGGAGTTAATATGATTCAAGTGAATTACATTTGTTGTGCACTTTATTTCCATTATTACATTAAATTCTCATAAGCAGTAAACAACCTAGAGCCCTTCCATGCAGAGTTCACAGTAGAATTTGAATTCCTATGAGACTACGATGCCTTAGCTAGCCTGACAGGAGGCAGGGCTCAGACTAGAACACAAGCACTGTGAGTAGCTGCCAGTATACATGAAGCATCACTGACTGGCCTGTCCACCATTCACTTTATCCCTCTGAGTGCAGCTCCTAACAGGGGTTATGGTTAGGAGTTAGAGCTCCCACAATAAAAGCAAAAACTATATCACAATGAACAATGGAAATCAGCAATAATAACACCGAGTAAACTAAGAAGCTAAAAATTAATAAAGGTTAATATTAGTAATAATAAATAGAGCAAGTAAGGAAAGAAAATGGAAGAACTAAAATTTTAAAAAGGAAAATCAGGAAAGAAAATGTAGATTAAAATCCAACTAAATTAGTTTTAAAAAGCAAATAAAAATAAGTTCATTCTAATTAAAAGTAATAGAAAAAAAATGAGGAAAAGAAGAAAATACCCAAAGATCAAAACAAAGAAAAAGAAAAATGAGTCAAAAAAATTCCTCTACGACATGGAATTTTCGTGGGTAGTTTCCTTCTAGGACTTAGAGTATTTGTATCTACAAAATATGAAGAAAGGACAGTGAGTCACAACCAAGGTCTGCTGTGTTTCTACACCCACTTTTTGCCTACCCCGCCTTTCTCTCTAGGGGGCATCACTCAATGGTGTGCTGTTTGTCTCAGGACTATATTCACTCTAGTGGATTTTAGTGGGTTGTTGTTTGTTTGTTTGTTTGTTTGTTTGTTTGGCTTGGTTTTGGTCTTTGGTGTTTGTTTGTATGTTTTTTACCTTTCTGTGTACCAGAGTCACTGTTATGCAAAACTAGCCTTGTGGCCTGTGGGCTGGTAAGGTACCTTACCTGCTCCAAGACCTGTCTGTCTATACCCTGGGATGTGGCAGACACCCAAGCAGAGGCGTATACCCAGTCAGGTTGGCAGGTGAGGAAATCAAACAGACCACTGAGTTGGTGCCAGAAGCAGGCAGTGAGGAAAGCCAAGAGGTCCACTGGATCCCACACACAGCTCTCTCACCATAGAGGAAAGCCAAGGCATCCTTCACAGCCCATGCTCACCACCACTGCTGCATAAATGTCACAGGGTGTTAATAACTATCCCTTCCCCTCTCCATACTGTCTCTTGTTGCAGTTTCCTACCCAGTCATTGTGATAGGGTGACCCTGGAGACCCTGAAGTATGGTTGTTCTGTGACTTTGATTCCCTGTTTATTAAACAATAAACTCCTTTTCAAAATGGCTCCTGATTATAACACTCCTAGTATGGGAGGCACTACGGTGGATTTCCTTCACCAAACATAGCCTATTATGTGGAAAGAGTCCCTTTCAGAGTGAAATCTCACACTGTATTTGCGGGTTACAGTAACTGTGGAGTTGTGCGAGGACTAGCTCAGCCTGTCTATAGTCTGTTACCAGGTTACCCACCCTCTTCTGGCTCACCTTATGCTTTTAGAGTCAGGTCTCCATTCCTGAGAATCCATGTTGGTGTTTCAGATGGTTTCATTGTTTTCTCTGCATCATTTTCTGTTTCTCCATGATTTTTAGATTTCCTCTTACTTTTCTTGATTCCCAGACCTCTTCTCTCCCACTTCCTGCTGATGGCTTCTACTCTACCATCTTGAAGGACTGAAATCCAACTTTCTTTTCTTATCATTTTTCAAAACTGTTTCAGTGCCAAATGACAAAAATTCAATTGGGATTTGTTTAAGCTAGAGGGGAAGTGATTGACTTACGTGTTTTTTGACTTGACTGAGAATGGTGCTTTGAGGAGCACAGCACATGACCTCTCTTTCTTACAGAAGAAAATTTTACTTATCCTTGTTGAGATTTCCTCTTTCTGTACTCTGCCAGTATGTTTATCCCAGAACGTCCATTGTGTCTAAGCTTTGCATATGAGAACTTTCAGGCATAAGAAACAGATACCAATGGGAGAAACATATTTCCCTGTATAAGAGGAAAGAAGTCATTCATCAACATTGCATCAGAGGCCGTTTGGGTTAAACCAAACAACATTATCATCCAAGGTCTATAAAGGATAAAGTATATTACCCTCCCTCCTTTTATTAAAAATTATCAAAATTACAAAGAGTATGCACAACTTTTTAATGCTATACCTGATTTCATACCTTTCAGAACTGTGTTTCTTGCTCTTTATATTTCAAGAACAATTCTGAAAATCCTTGATATATTTTACTTAAAGAACACAGTAAGTTTCATGACGGATACACATTATACTCTTTTATACTGCCATATACTCATTTATACTCCTATTAACCCTCGGCCTTGGGAATCCTGATCTGCACAGCTCTTCATAGAAGTATTTCAAATGCGCCCTTCACTCCACAGCTGATTCAGGTTTGACTCTCACATTTGAGATGTGTCATTTGTTTAATTCCAGTTTACTTTTGCAGCTAAAGTCTTTACATTAACCAAAGTAAAGATTTCATATAACTGAAAGGTGTGCAACAAATTGATAGGCAGAGTGCAGGAGACAGTTGATAGGCCAATTTATATGAGATTTCCTCCCCCCTTTTTTTTCCTTTTCTTTTGGCTGGAGGAGACCAAGAAAATATATTTCTGAAATAGGGGTCTAGGAAATGAAGGTCTATGGATCATAGCACAGATCTGTGCCTTTCAGATAACCTCTGGTCCTAGCACCATGAATGTCTGAGCATTTCATAAAAGGAGGGAGTATAAGTGAACCCAAGAAGCTCTTTCCTCAAGCTGTTCTGTGAGACACATGGGCACATCCTTCACTACTTGGTCTGCTTGTGCTCAAAGGTGTTAGAAGATAGTAAAGCAGCACAGCCTTCCCAACTCCTACATAAAGTACCTGGTTGCTTTAGAGCACTGAGGCTTCTGAGGGAAATCACCATAATTTTGTTCTCGAGGTTTTGTTGGCAGCTTTGTAAGCAACAAGAGCCAGCATCCTTCCGGAGACATCAACATCTTTTTGATGAGAGTCTGCTGAACTGAATTCAATTAAATGTCCCCACATTATTTCTCCAACAATAGACACCAGTGAAAGGGGTTAAGATAAAGAGAACATGGTGGAACCAACATGGTAATAGGGGAGACTGTTTATGAGCTCCTGGGAATTACCAAGACCTGAAATACCCTGTGAACAATCTGAGCCAATAGTACTAGCTCCAGGAAATAGTCTCTAATTCCTGGCTATGCTTCCTGAAGCAATCACGTATCCAAGATCATTACATCTGCGGAGTTTTAGAAGGAGAGAGTTATTGTTCCTATGTGCCCACTGAGCTGACTTAAGGCCATTGTCTCTAGTAACCCTCCAAATTCTTTTCTGTTTTGAAGGAGAATCATAAAAAAATTGATGACATCAGTATATTCCATACCCTCATTTACATTTTTCCCTACCATGCTGGGTATTGAACATACTAGGTAAGCATACTACCACCGATCCGATCCCCAAAACTTTCATTTATTTTTTGATATGTAGTATGTCTATCACTATTTTTAAAAGACATCAAAAGAAAAACTCCATCTGTAGTAACTACAATAAAATAAAATACTTAGGAATAAATTTAACCAAGGATGTGAAAGAGCTCTATAATAGAAGTTAAAGCATTTATAAAGGATACAAAAACTAAAAACATCATGTGTTCATAAATTGGAAGAATTGGTACTATTAAAACGTCCATACTGGATGTTTACTATTGGTACTATTAAAACGTCCATACAGAGTCTGCTGTTCCTGTGAGTCAGCAGAGGCCTTGCTGCGTCTGGGAGGAGCACAGCAAGAAGCTAGTTTGACCTTGCTGTAAGCTGCACAAACCAGGCAGGGCCCAGGAAGAGGGAAGGCAGATTGCCTTTCCCAGGAGCTGACTGGTGCACGGGCTGAGACACCCCCCACACACACATAAAGCAACTAGCTGATTCAGAGGACAGGCTGAGTTGATAGCAACCGAAGTACAAAAACAACTAAATGTTTGTGTTACTTGATTGACTTTGCAGGACTAAAGCTGGTAGTCTAAGCATCTATGAGGAGGGTAACAGCATGCAATATGGCCAATATGGGGGATTTCTTTCTGTCTTGTTTTTGAAATCCAATATTATTCTCACTGTTTTGTTTTGTTTCAATTTTTTTATTCAGTGCTCTGTTTTGTTTGGTTTAATTCTGTTTTGTTTAATTCAATTTTGTTATGACTGAGGAAATGGGCAACTATTGTGAAGATACCAAGATATAGTATGGTAGCCATTGTTGATGGCCTATTGTCCTGTTTTGAAGTTCTGTACGACGTTCATTGCTTTGTTTTGATTGGCTTCATTTTTTTTTTGTATTCTTGGATTTTATTATCCTTAAAATAAAATTAAATAAATAAAAATTAAAAAATAAAATGTCCATACTATCTAAAGTGATCTGCAGATTCAAAGCAATCTCCTTAAAAATACCAACATCAATCTTCAAAGAAATAGGAAAAAAATTCTAAAATTTATCTGGAGCCATAAAAAATCTTGAATACCCAAAATTTTCTTGAGCATAAATAACGAAGCACAGAGCATTTCACGACTTGATCTCCCAGGATAATACACAGTTATAAGAATTAAAGGATGGTATTGGCATACAGACACACAAGGCAATGGAATAGAACAGAAAATCCATAAATGATTCAACACATTTACATCCAAGTTATTTTTTATAAAGATACCAGTAACACAATGGTGAAAATTTATTCACCTCAATAAATGGTGCTGGGAAAATTGTATATCTATATACACAAGAAAAAGACTGACCCCTGACTCTTACCATACACAAAAAGTCAGTTCAACATCATTTAGGGATTAAATGTAAGGCCTAGAAGTACAAAGGAAAACATAGCAGAAATTGGTCTGGGCAAGAATTTTTAGATGTGATATCAAAAGTGCATATAACAAAAGTTAAAATCAACAAATGGAATTGTATCACACTCAAAAACTTATGTACAGCAAAGAAAGCAATTAACAGAATAGAACCCTACATAATGAGAGAAAATATATGCAAACTTCTCATCTGATAAGAGTTTAATATTCAGAACTTATTTTTTAAAACTCAAGCAGCTCCATAATAAAACAAAATAACACATATACACACACTCAAAAAGTACCTTCAGATAATTCAAACAAAAGGGAACTAAGTGTCTGAACAGATATGTGAAAAATCACTAACCACAGTGTTCAATATCCCTAACCACTAGGGAAATGCAAATCAAAACCATATTCACCTCAGTTAGAATGATGATTCACCTCAGTTAGGATAAATAAGACAAAAAATAACAAATGCTAGTGAGTGTGTATAGAAAAATGAACTCTTATACACTGTCAGTTGAAATATTGTATATATATTATGGAGTACACTGTTGGAGGTTCATCAAAATCTCACAATAAAACTATTGTATGTTCTGACAGTCTTACTATTTCACTACTGCATATACTTAAAAGAAGTGTATGTCAAAGAGATATCCATACTCCTATATTTATAGCATCACAGATCACAGAAGCTAGACTATAGTGTACCCCTAAATATACATGTCCAGATGAATAGATAAAGAAAATACGGTACATTTACACACAAAGACTTACTATCCAGTTATTTTAAAAAGCATGACATACTGGCATTTGCAACAACATGGATGGCCCTGAAGTGCTTTGTGTTATTGTGAAATAAACCAGACACTCAGACACAAGCACCGTCTTCATCTCAGTCAGGTGTGGAATCTAGGAAAGCTGATCTTGTAGAAGCTGAGAGTAAAACAGTGGTTATCAGAGGCTGGGGAGGACGGAGGGAAATGTGGGGCGAGGTTCACCCATGGCCCCATCTTACAGTTAGACAGGAGGAATAAGCCCTAGATTTCTGTGGTAGAGGAGAGTAAACACACTCAACAATGATGCTCTGTGTATCTCAGAATAGTTAGAAGAGAGGATCTTGAATATATTCACCATAAAAAAGTGCTAACAGTTTAAGGTAATGTGCATGTTAATTACCTCAGATTGATAACCGATGTATACATGGATCAAAATGCCATGGTGAAACTTATAATAGGTTCAAATCTTGCATATTTATCAAAAAATAAAATTTACTAACTAAAAATAAGTTTTATTTTTACTTTTACTGGTTCATATTAGTAGATTCGTAATGAGGTTGATGGTGGTATACTGGAACATGCATAAACATCTTTTGATTATTTTCATTCCTGTTACTTCCATCTCCCTTCCTTTCCTTCCCCTAATCTTTTTACCAGTCAATAGAGACTACCTTTTAGTTTCCTGCCTTCTCTCTTTTGTATCTGGATTTTTTTACACAAGAAAAAGCATGCAATTTTTAACTCCAAAACTGAATCTTTTTTTTTTTTTTTGGCTTACCGTTATAGTCCACAAATCCATCCATTTTTCTCCAAGTGACAAGATTTCATTCTTTTTATGGCTGAATGATACTCCATTGTGTATAAACACAGTTTATTTATCAGTCATTTATCAATGGGCACTTAGGCTGGTTCCATATCTTAGTTATTGGAAATAGTGCTGCAGTTTACATGAGTATATTTTTGTATGTTGAATGTATCTCCTTTGGATATGTATTCAGAAGCATCTAGCAGATTATTATATGGAACAAAATCAATTTCTACATTATCTATTCTAGGTCCTATATCTATATATCTATATATATTCTGCTCTTAGTACTGCCATTTTGAATTATCATAGATTTTAATACATTTAAGTAACTAATTTGTTTAGTTTCATGTCATTACTCACATTTCTAATTTAGGCTTTGGGAATTTTTTTTTTTTTTTTTTGCTGAGAAAATCAGACTAGAGTCATATTCTCCAAAATTTTCACAAAAATTTAATTTAATTTAGTGTAGATCATTATGAGATTTGATTCTGCAAAGAAACAGAGCCAGTGGGCTGAAATAGATACAGCTGTGTGTGTTCTCTAAATGGTAGGAAATTTTAATCTCTTCTGACAGCAGAAAATAGTAATCAGACAGGTTGAATGATGTAGTGGAAATTTAATCTGGTCTTATTTTAGCCAGGTGTAAAAAGCAAGATTCCTGATATGGCCAGGAATCTTAATGACTCCTACAGGTTGCTTCTCCTTCTCTGTCCTGGTGGATGACTGCTCAGACAACACAAACATGATAAACTTAGCTTTGTCTCCCCAGCCACCGAATTGGTCATCTCATTGTCTTGCAAGTGAAACTAAAGCAAGAAATCATAGATTCTGGATAGTATTTATAATAGCAAAGTTAGGATATTTGTGTAATGTGCTCCTCAATGAAGTAATGCCTTGTTTTCCTTTCAACTAGGTTCCAGGTATAAGCGCAGAAAAAACTAAAACACACAAACAACAAAAATAACCAAAGGAATGATTGTAAATAAAACATCTTAGCCACAAAGACTGATCACCTGAGGGATAGAGTTAACGTGGTGTCATTTATCAGTTCTCTGGTGTTAAAAAAGGAATCCTTTCTTTATGGTTAACAAAGACAAGTTACAATGCAAAAAATAATAATAATAAATAAAGGAGATTAGAGAAACAATCAGCAGTGCTGTACTCTTATCCCCAAGACCAGCTGAAGTGTTTGTTTTCTTTTCTTTTCACTTCACTTCATTTGCTTCATTTCATGTCATTTCGCTTTGTTTTGTAAAAATTGAACCCACAACCTCTGCACTGAGCTGCGTTCCCCAGTCCTACTATTAATTTTTTTTATTTTAAGACAGGATCTCAGCTAAGTTTCCCCAGCTAGGCTTGACCTTGCAATTCCTATGTTTCAGCTTCCCAGAATGCTGTATTTATAGACATGAGCTACCATGCCCAGCCGAAGTTTTAATTTTATACACATTTATTCATACTTATTTTAGGTTTGTGAATTTAGAATAATGATAAGTTCCAACTGAGGGAGTCAGCTCCTCCAAAGACAGTATAGCCGAAAGAAATAAAAACTTCACTATTAAACACCCACAAAACTAAAGTCAAAAGAACTTTTAAGTTTTATCTCAGACTTCATGTTAAGCAAAAATATTCTGAGATGAAATGAATTTTTGTGACATATGTGCCTCTCCAGGCACATATAGGCAAATATTCCAGCCCCTGTGTGAGACTTTTCAGGCAGCAGAATTATTGGAGTCCTAAGCAAAGGGTCCAGTGGTAGAGAAAGACACAGGTTTTAACTGAGTCACAGACAGCAAAGAGAACAGCTTCTATGATCTGTGGAAAGGGTAGAACTGGGAAACAGAACTGAATGGCTGGGCATAGGGATGTACTGGGCAATGGGATGGGGAATAGCATTAAGCACATCTTCTTTGGATTGTCTCTTCGTCTAACATCAGAACATCTTTCTGACTTCCTTTTGCTCTGAGATCCAGACTTAGGAATATAATTAAGCCCCTGAACCCTCAGAACTCAGTTGCCTCAGGGAGCCTTGCGATCCAGGTAATGGAAAAGTTATCTTTCCTGAAGTGCCACATATGGAGCCATAGCTTTGGCTCAACTCACTTACGTTCCGACCCCAACTGTGCTTTCCTAAATGTTATGGGGTTGCTTCTTCTGTTCCTGTGCTACCTTCTGTTGAAATTATTTCTACCAACATTCTGGAAAAATAAGAACATCCATAAGGCAAGGAAGTGTGGGTTAATCCTCACAATGAGTTCTTTGATATTTCCTGTTTACCGTGGAGTAACATGTATTTGGTTGGCTTAGGAAACTCTTCAGATGGGTTGTCTGAAAATAAGATAGATCATTGCACGTTAGAGGAAGTGGCCAGGCAGGGAGAGGGGCTGAAGGAGAACTAATGTCTCCATCTGAAGCTTAGTCATTACCTCTCTGGGAAGCATTCCAGGTAACAGTCCCAAAGCGTGCTTCTCTGGTGCTGTTTGGATTAGTTAAGATTGCAGGTATCCTGAAGGGAAACAGTCATCTTGACACTTGACCATGAGTCCAATTCCCATGCCAGTTGTCCTCTCTTCCTGTTGTACTGATCAGGAAAGCAATGGTGACCTTTAAGCCTCTGAGCAGAGGCTGGACCCTGAGCTCTGTCCCCTGAGCTGGAATGACAGCCTCTGATTCTGCTCCCTCCTGGAGCAGACAGCTTCTTACTGAGAACACCAAGTATGAATCACAGACTAAATCCTGTCTTGAGTTTTTAAAGAATGAAATATTGCAAATAATTGATTGCCCTTAAAAGTTAATAAAAAATGAATAAATCTCTATTAAATACATAGTCATGTTACTCTTATATAATGGATGTTTGAGCTTCCTTAAAATGAGAAGCAATAAAATTGAATCCCAACCCCTTATTTTATTACTTTTATTCTCAGTATCAGTGTAGACCAGGAGCAAGACAAAATGTAGAACATTTAAAGGTATGTTTGCTTTTACATCTGAGCTCCCTAAAGTGACACCTCTTATCCCTTTGATGAGGTCACAAGTCTACAACCTCCAGTAACATCGGATGATAAACACAGGCTCCCTCAGAACACAGGGCCCTCAGAAGTGAGGCTCACGGGAAAGAAGTCAAATCTGAGACATTTCCTAGAGTCCCCTCCCTGCCAATCACGGGCATGAAACTATGATGGAAGTGAGCAATGAGTGCTAATAGGTGACCATGAGAGATGTCTGTGGAGTCAGAGCGTCTCCTGACATTGTGTAAAGCACTTTATTCCTGGGTGCTCAGACCCATCAATGAGTTAACCACTGACTTCTGCACGTCATGTGTTGGCTGTGAGCATCACATGAGATGATGTGTGTGAAGGTACTTTAACAGTGAAGCCACATACACGTAAGGGTGTTCTTCACCATTTCACCTTGTCTACTGATTTTGGGGGTTTTCAGACTTTAATAACTTGTTTCCCATGAAAGAACTCCTATATATGATCCTGTGTTTCTACCTTCACAATATTTTACGACTGTCTTGGTTTCCCAGGTTGGAGGACATGGCAGAGACAAGACAAAGATGGGAGGAAAGTACTCTTTATTCTGAAAAGATAATTACTTTGCTGGTCCCTTTTCTTGACATTCTATGAATCCCAAGGGTTCGGTGCAGCCTTTCCCTCAGAAGGGTAGCTTAAGCAGTAAGTACATGAGTAAAGGTATCAAGGGGAGGCTGTAGAGCATTTTGTGAAGTTGTCAGTGTGAAGCAACGTGAAGGGGACAGCAGGTTTCAGGTAGCTTCCATCGCTGGAACAGCAAGCCCTCCTTTCCCTGTGCTTGTCCTTACCTTAGCTTTTTCTGTATCTTGAAACCTCTGTAGGCCACCATCATAACACCTCCAGCTGTCAACAACTGCTGTGTCTAGGACCCCTTGTGGAGTGTGTGATGCAACAGATGCTAGATTTAGTCATCTGCTGTGTCATACATCCTTGGAAGACACAGCTCATTCTATGTCCACTATGTCCACTCTGACCTTTACCCTCTTGCCAATCCTTTCGACTCCTCTTCCTGAGCCTTCTTGTCCTCTGCTCATCATTTTCTCACTTAACCAAGTCACCTTGTTAGTGAGCTCACTGTCATTCTCAGCACTGGGTGACCCTGCCACCAGAGCCTATTCCTGCCCTAGAGTCCAAATTCCTAGTGGCCCAGTTCCTAACACAAATGCCTTTATTTCCACCTCTCCCACCACATCTCAGGGAGCAGACAAAGAGAAGCCACTTTGTCTCTGGTGGAAAGTCTTGGTGAATTGTCTATTTATGTTACAACAGCCAGAGGCATGGACCTTTTCAGCTTGGCAATGTCTGGAATCACCTGAAGAGAACCTTGTACCAAGAAGATACTCCCTTCCCAATGGCATGATATGGACTGAAACTGATTTTTGTTTCGTCTTGTTTCTCTTTATTTTTCTGAGGCCAAATTTGAGGAACACATTGCAAGCTACCTTGTAGAGTGCTGTAACTCCTGAGTTCTCACCCCTGACACTCTGGAAAGGAGAAATCAATAACAAGGATCATTTCCTAATGTAAGACAAAAAGAAAGAAAAAACAATCTTTTCCAAAGAAATTTGTAGGATTACCAGGAAAAATGTGAGAGTCTGTTGCTGAACAGCAGGACTTGGAACTCTCTCTTACATTTTGGAGCAGAAAAGGTAAACCTCAGGAGCTGCACCTACATCAGCAGCCCCCTATCTTGGGGGATGCAGAGGACCTGTTACAGTAAAAATATATCCAGCTCCTTTGGGGTCTCCCGTCTCTGCATGAATTCTACTGTCCCTTTCTCAGGTGACTGTTCTTCAATATTTAACTGATTCAGTTCAGTTTCCAGTGCCTCCACAGCCCGTGAAGCCCCAGTCCTTCCATACCCTGTCCTTGCTTGGGATCCAGCCTCAACCCTTACCCCAATCCCTGCCCCAGGATCAGTCCTCCCATCTCCCCTCTATCCAGGCCCAGGTTCAGCTTGAGACCCCACTCCAATCTCGCCACCCACTTCTCTGTCTTAGACCACACAAAGATCATATGGAGCAGGTGCAGGAATCCTGGATTCCTAATCAAGAAGTCCACAAGGAACAAGGACAAAATGACCACCAGCTGTCAAGAGAATAAGTCTACTTCGACTACTAAAAGCAGGATAGCTTGTTAGCAGGAATGCAAGTTTGGTGATATGTAAATCAAGAAAAGCCACCAACCCTTAAGACAGAACAATAGAGGAGACACTTAAAAGCAAATCCTCCTCCACCTTATCACTAAAGGGACAGCCCCTGCCTGAAGTCATTTCAAGAGGCAGATGATGCACTTTCCCAATGCCTTTTTCCTTGAATAAAACTCAGAGGAAAAGAAAGTGCCCTGGGAAGGAGCAGCTGCTCATTACCATCTGTGCAGGGTAGAGGTCTCATTAGGAGAGCAGATTTTCCTGGCAATGCCAAAGATCAGAAAGGTCATGAGAGACTGTGGGAATGTCCTAGAGACTAAATTGGAGATTAGGCATGAAGAAAACCTCACTTACCACCAGGGAACCTTCTTAGCTCCAGTGAAGTCTGGTACAACTCAACATAAGGCAGAACTTCAGATCCAGGTACAGCCCATCCAAGGGTATCACCTCAACTACAGAACTTCTGGCTCTAAAGTAACAAATGCCAAATCTTCTGCACGTCTCTCAAATGGAAGCCACCTTAACTTGGTCGGCAGATAACCTGGGTTCAACATTCACATTGGAAATAGAAGCCATCAGATGGAAATTTTGCATCAAAAATCTGTATCCATTTCCTTCCTTCCTTCCTTTCTTCCTTCATTCTTTCCTTCCTTCATTTCTTCTTTCTTCCAGCCTTGTTTTCTTCCTTATTTTATTCCTTTCTATTTTACAAAAAGACATTTCTTTCCAGGGTCTCAGCCTCAAAGAAATTACTCTTCCTGAAATATTTTTATCAAGAGTTAGCTGAACTCCTGTCCTGATGGACTGATCCACCCTTCCCAGCCATCTTTATTGGACTGTCCATCTCTACATGAAGCAATCTACATCTTTCACTTTTTAAAGTGTTCATGCCAAAAATATTTAAGCAAATACAGGGGCAGATATAAAAATGTAACTTCCCCTGTACTCTCAACTCAACTTTCACAATTATTATTTGACATATGTTGATGCATCACATTTTTGAGTCTATGATTAAAATGCAAAACTCCACTTAAATATTTTGCTATCCATCACTTAGATGATATGTACCCTGTGTTAAGACTTTGATATTTATCATATAAATATCCCTGGATATTTATAGATGAGGAGCAGAATTACCTACAACATAGGTACATAGGATTGGCAATGAAAAGCATAGAAACTTTGTCTTCTTTGTCAAACATGAGAAATACTTGCCTAAGTCCACACCACCAACAACACAAAAGAAGGAATCCTTGCAAACCCAGGATACTGTAGTTCCTTAATCAGCAAACTAATCATAGTACAAACTATAGAAATAGAAATCTATGCATGTTGTCAAACACTTGAGAATTCCATGTCAATATTTTCAAATATTTAGAATCAAATAGTTTTCTTGTCACACAATTTTATCCTCTCCTTCCCAAAATGTCACTAAAATAACTGATTACACAAACAGATACTCAACATCATTAGTCATCAAAAAAATGCAAATGAAGTTCACGTTGAGAGAGCATCTTACACTGACTACACTGGTTAGAATCAGAAGGTCAGATAAATTTTTGGCAGAAATTAGAATTATATAAAGTTAGTAGAAATGTTAAATGATAGTTGTTTCAGAAAACAATCTAGCAAATACTCAAACTTGTTTAAAAAAAATAGTTGTCTCATAAACCAGCAATTCCTTTTTAGATACATATATTTTAAAAATGAAAACATATCTCCACGTGGAAACTTGTACATGAATACTTAAAACAAAAAGCAAAAGAAAAGAGAGAGAGAGGAAAAAGAAAGAAAAAAGATTAGTACGTGGTGACTAAACTAAAGACAAAATGAATCAAAGATCTAAATATTAAAACATAAACACTAAATCTGCTGAAAGACAAAGTAGGTAGAAATCTTGAAGACATAGGGGTAGGGAGAGAATTCATGAACAAAACTCAAACCACACGGGAAATATTTCTCAGAATCAATAACTGGGATCATGTATTATTAAACAGTTTTTGCATGTTGAAAGAAATCTCCAACAGAGTAAAAAGGAAACTCATAAATTTTGAAAAGTCTTAGTTAGCTGTCCCTCAGACAAAGAACTTCTGTCTAGAACATATAAAGAATCTTTAAAAAATCAGACTCCCAAAATTCAAAGACCCAATCCAAAAATGAGCATCTGAGATGAATACACAATTCTCAGATGAAGAAATACAAAAGGCAAATAAATACATGAAAAAATGTTCAGCATCATTGGTCATTAGAGAAATGCAAATTAAAATCACACTGAGATTCCATCTCACTATAGAAAGAATGGCCAGGATTTAAAAAAAAAAAAAAAAAAACTACCAACAGCAAATGCTAGAGAGGCTTTGGGGAAAAAGGAAGTCTTCTGCACTGTTGGTGGGGGTGTAGACTGGTGCAACCACTGTGGAGGTCAGTCTGGAGGTTCCCCAAAAAGCTGGGAATGGAAGTCACATTTGATCCAGCTATTCCACTTCTGGGCATATTCCCAGAAGAACTGAGAACATCATACCACAGTGATATATGTGCACCCATGTTTATAGCAGCACAATTTGTACTAGCCAGATCTTGGAAACAAACTCACTGTCCATCAACTGGGGAACTGATAAAAAAGATGTGGTATGTTTATATAATGGAGTACTTCTCAGCTATAAAAAATGATCACATTGAGATATTTATAAATAAATGGATGCAATTTGAGACCATAGTCATAGGTGAAATAAATCAAACTCAAATGTGTAAATACTGTATAGTCTCCCAAATGTAAGAAATGGTAAGAGTACATAAGATACAAAATTCTCAATAAATACAGTGAAAGGGTAAGAATCTGCTCAAAGGGGAAAAAATTAATATCTCAGGGGAAAGGAGGAAAAAGAAAAAGGAAGGGAAAAGAAAAAGTATCTAAATTAGTGTAAACACACTTAGTATAGCTAAGATGATTGTGTTGCAAATTCTATAAGTTCTTGGAACAAAACAGTTAACAATCACAGGATTGGAACAATTTTGTATGTTTGTGTCTGGTGATCTGAGGAACTCTTTTAAAGATTACTATGTAAAATAACAACCTTAGTTACGCTCCTACTGCCTTGCTTTGAAGGCCTATCTCGTCATTGTTTTGGACTCTTTGCTATTGTTATTTATTTGTCTTTTTTGTTTCTTGTTTTTCTAGTAATGTTTCTTGTTTTGTTTTGTTTTTCCCTCTAATACATAAAGGATAGATGTACATGTAGAGGCTTATACATGCCTAGAACTTCTCCTAAGCAATGTACAAGAATCAATTATATTATGCATGATGAAATGGACAGCTACTTTGAAGATAGAGACATTATGGTATCCATTGCTGACTCCATATCATCATGCTGTGAGATCCACAATTCTTTGTTCAGAGTGGTGATAGTCTGTTCTGTATCGTTTAATTTCAACATACATGAGGGTATGCACAGCCATTTTGAAGAGAATATTATGAAAAGGTACTATGGCAGTCATTGCTGATTTTCCTTTTGTCGGGTTTTGAAGGCCTATAATGCCTTCATCACTCTGTTCTGATAAGTTTTATACTATTTTGTTTTGTATGAATTCATTGCATGTGAAGATATTGACAACTACTTAGAAAAAATCCAGAGACATTATGGTAGTCATGGTAGATATCCTGTTATCTTGGTTTGAAATCTGTGTCACTTACATTGTTTTCTTCTGATCTATTTTGTTCTGTTTTGTTATGTTTAGTTTTACCCTCTTTAAAATAAAATTTAAAAAAATAATTTCTTAGAAGTAAATAAATGCCTTTACTCCAAGGACTGTGTATTAGTCAGCATTTTACTAGAGAAACAGATATTATACAAGATATAAAAACATATGACAAATTACAAGATTGGCTTATGATGGTCACCCACTGAGTTGGGTGAGGGGCATACAGAGGGGTCATCTGCACACTGGAGACTGAAGGTGTCAGTCTGAGTCTGGAGTTCACTGCAGTGTCCTGTTGTGCAAATCTGTATCAAGAGGCCAATGGGTCTGCAGTGGAAGGCTGGAGAGTCTACTCCAAAAGGCTGAAGGAGCTGAGGAGGAAGCCAAAGAGTCTGTGCTAAAAGCCAGGAGATGACATCCAAACTGAAGGCAAAGACTGAAGTTCCTCCAAAGAAAAGAGGCAGATCTGTAGCATTTTTCCTCATTTCTCCTCGGCATGATCCAGGTGTCCAGCAGCCCAAGGGCAGGTCCTCTACACCATAGGGTGTAGAATTGCTGAGCTGACTTAGTTAAGCTTCTAAACGTTTCAAGTGGACACAATCAATCAACCATTACAGAGATATCGTGGTTACTAATATGGCCTATTGTTGCATGAAATCCAGTTTTGATAATACTTCAAATTGCATATTTATCACAAAAACACAAGAATACTACCAGTAAAAGGAATTGTTGAACAATTTTAAATTTCAGTCTCCTAAACTACATTGCCTGGAGAACATTGTTCTTTAACATATCTATTTTTATAATTCCTGTAATTATCTTGAGAACAGAAGACTCATTATTTTACTATGTGTTAAAGCATTACTTTACTTAATGTCAACATATAAAATATCTCAGAATTTCTGTGATTCTGCTGTGATTTAAAGAGGTTAATGTTTTAATAAACCATGAATCTCAAAAAAATGAAAGAAATTAAAAGACTATAACACTAAACATAAAAGCCAGAATTATAAATGTTCTAGAAGAAAACCTAAAAGAAATCTTTGAGAGCTTAAGAAAGGCAAAATTTTCTTAGGCAAGATTCAAAAACATGAACCAACAGAAAAAAATGAAAATTGGACTTTGTTTCTATAAAATCACCATTAAGAAAATGAAAGGTAAGACACAGGTTAGATGAAACTATTTACAAACAATTGATGAAAGGACTTGAACCCAGAATATGCAAAGAATGCTTATAATTTAAAAATAAATAAAAAATTTGAATAACTCTTTACAAACTAACATATATAAATAGCCAATAAGCATATTTTTTAAAAATGTTCACCATCACTCATAGTTAGAAAATGCTAATCAAAACTAAAATAAGACCCTAGGGCACATGTGTTAAGGTGTCTAACATTAAAAATTCTGGCAGTTTCAAGGGCTGACAAGGATATGGAGAAACTTACTGTCATATGCGGTTGGTATTATGTGAAATGGTACAATTGCTTTGGAAAACAGGTTGGCAGTTTCTTAAAGGTTAAATATGCACTGATCAGAATTCACAGTCCCAGGTGTTATCCAAGATAAAAAAAAATTTATGTACACACACACACACACACACTTGTACATGATTGTTTAAATCACTTTGCTCACAATAGCTAAATCTGGACTGACCTTTCCCTTTTCCCCTGGGTAATTAGTTAAGTTCCTTCTTATTGCTTTGTAGTTTCCCAGTGTATACCACAGTCATTCATCCTCTTATCTGTTGATGGACAATGGGTTTCATACAGATTCAGCCCTAGACCTAGTTCTAGATCTAACCTGCAAGAGACACCCATGCTGAGGCACTCGGGGTCACCCAGCCAACCTCTTAACAGTGGGCTCCAGAGGCAAAATTCAGTACCAGCACTCCCAGAGGCACCTTCCCCATGCTTGGCCTTCCAGTCAGCCTATGAGTCAACCTTTGTGTGTGAGAAGAGTAAGTAAAGATAAGGGTAAGGAAAAGGGAGTGAGTTGATGAATATGTCCTGGAACCGACCCCTAGACCTGTGAATGTGACTTGATTAGGAAACACAGTCTTTGCAGATGTAACCATGATGAAGATCTGGAAGCAAAACTCTCCTGGACCCTAACTGCAATTCATGCTGGCCTTATATAGGAAATGCATGAGAGGAAGGGTCATGTGAGGCTGGAGAGACTGAGATACAAACTGGAGAGATTGAGATGCAAACCAAAGATGAGGATGACAGCCAGAAATCAGGAGAGCCACTGAACTGATTCTGCTTCCAGATCCCCAGAAGTAACCAGCCCTACCAAGACCTTGATCTGGGACTTCTAATATCTAAAGCTATGTGACACTTTCTGTTGGAAGCCCCAAGCTTCATGGTGTAGGGCTAGTTAGGGAGGAACAGATGGGGCCTGGGGCATGAGCTGGGTGGCATGATGTGTTGGAGGTGGCTACCCTTTGTAGGACTGCTGCATACCTTTGCTATTGCCCATAGATCCTGTGAACCTTGGCTCGCCCCAGAAACAAAAGCTAAGGCCCTAATTGCACCAATCAGTGAAAGGCTGACTCTAATTGCACCAAGGCTAAGATCCTAACTGCACCAATTAGTGAAATAGAAAAGCAGCCCACCCTATAATTATGAAGAAGACAAAGATGCTATGCTGAGAAGCTGACCTGAGTCTCTCCCTGCATATAACTCACTCACTGTATATCAGCCCCCATCCTCACTCAGAGCCTTTACAATATGATCTGTAAAACTTCTGCTTTAATTACCTTCATTATCTAAATTACTCATTCCTCACTAGAGAGGCTTTTGATTCTGAGTCACTGTCACTTTATGCCTTGCATTCCTGCCCAGGTGAAGAGATGAACCAGGAAAGTGGAGTCTCTTCACAGGAGGACCCCTGACCCCCAGAACCCTGGCTAAAACAACAATAATGACATCCACTGGCAGCTTAATGAAGCCAACACAGTTTCCAGTGAAGACCTTTTGGAAAGTGAACTGTGAACCGGACTGTGACTTCTAGAAAGGGTGACTTCTAGAAAGAGCTTCTAGAAAGACTTCTAGAAAGGTGATTTCTAGAAAGAGCTGCTGCTTTTGTAGGACATGAAACATTCCTAGGTGATAGCCCTGATCTCTGACCAGGCCCTTCTCTAGAAAGTCTACAGAAGCAATTGGACACATTAACAATACCACATGAATAAGGGTGTCACAACACATTGGTGTATGCAAAATGGATGGGGCCTTCTCCTTCTTCCCTGCCCAACATGGGCAGGAGCCCAGATGCTCCCTGGTCACTCCAGGGCCTTTCCTAAGCCCTCTCCTCACAGAGTCTCCACAGAACTCAGACCAGTTTCATCTGGAGATGGAAGATGACTCTGGGCGCAGTGTACTTACAAGTCTTATGTAGGGGGTAACAGGAGACTCACTTGTATCCTGCTTTGTCCAGGAGGGTTGAGCCAGCACCTAGCCCACTGTCCCATTCAGGTCAGCATTTGCCCCAGAACTTTGTATTTTTAATAAAGTAGAACTACTATGGGCTGTGTCGAGGTTGGTCTAGGTGAGCAGACCCAACTTTACTCCCAGCCTTGCCTCACAGTTTGAAAGACAGAGGTGCGCGGGTCAAAGCTCACTTTTCAGCACTGGTTCAGTCTGAAAGACCCTAGCAATAGCTCACCCCTCACTCCTGGTCCCTGCCATCCCACTGTGATAAAACCATTAACAAACCCCCATTGAGAAGAAATTTCTCTGTAATGAAACAGTCTAGTGTACACAAAAGAGATAATTCAAGATGACATTTTCAATTTACTGACAATAAAACACAACTCTGAAAAAGATTTCAGGCAATTTGTTAAAAACTAAATATAACACTGCATTTTGAAAAAAAATATTTCCGAAAAATATCAGTGACATTCAATTAACAAACAAGGCCACATTCTTAAAGGAATAATCTGTGGTTAAGAAGCAAGGTGGCTTCCGATGAAGTCAGTACAGAAACATGATGCTCTTGAAAGGACCTGAAACTCCACTATATTTAGTCTAAACTCTCAGAAGATGGAAAAACACGTGTGGAACTTGTCATCAAAGCCACATGGAAAGACTTGGCCACACAGGTAGGAAGCTGCCCCCAGGATCCCAATTCACCCTCCACTTCAGCTTTGGGGCTCACCACAACTCCCCACAAAGGTGAGCAGGCAGAGTGGCAGCCAGGAACCCTCCAGTGTGGAAACCCTAGGGCTGGAGATATGTCTCCATGCAACCCAAACATTCATCTGATATCTATAGAGAGATTTTTTTCTTTCTGGTTTTTGAGACAGGATCTCATATGTAATCCAGACTAGTCTTGAATTTGCTACATAGCCCAGGTTGGCCTCAAACTCATGATCCTCCTGCCTCAGCCTTCCAGCTGCTGGGCTATAGGTATGTGCCACCACACCCAGCCCATAGAGGGAATTTTCAAAGTGCTCCCAACATGTCACCCTCCAACATCATTCTATCCAGCTCTGAGAAGCGAGTGCCAGGGTGGACTAGCCCTACCCATCTCCATGGCCTCGGGGACCTCTGAGTGGCTGCCAGGCAGGCCTAGCATGTGCAGGGCTCCATCCAGGTTAAAAGGCCAGACCCTTGACCTAGGCCCCACTTCTGGGTTTGGGATATGCTCTTCTAGCCAGATTTTCAGTTGCCAGTCCTCTGGAGTCTAGGCTGCCTTAGGAACTCCAGCACTCATCCTAGTGACATCATGTGCTCTCTAAGTCTTGGTGCCTTTATTTCTGAAGCTGTGGGCAAGTTTCTTGGTTGAGGTCGGAACTTGGACAGAGCAGTGCCACCAGGAATCAAAGAGCTTCCAGCCCCAGCTGGTTCCAAGTTAGTGTCAGGGCAGAGATCTCTGTCACCTACCAAATGCATAGAAGAACTAAAGTCATCTTCAGTGGCATCACAAGCACACAAACTATAACAGACCCATGTACCACACACACAAACACTCACATATTGTCTTACACTCACATATGTACTCACATTGTCTCACACTAGGACACACATTTGCAGTTTACTGACATTTATACTCTTGTACAATTCACAGCCATGTGTACATTTACATGCCCAACTCATACTCACATACTCATGCCCACACTCAAACTACCATGCTTTCACACACACATTTAATACTGTTTGACACACATTTGTAATCCTACACTGACAGTGGCACACTCTTCATACCTACACAATCACATTTGTACTGTCATGTGCACCTACATCTTTACCATCACACACACACACACACACACACACACACACACGGTGGCACTAGAGTTCTTGCCATCACAGAGAACCTCACAGACTAAGCTTCCCATCAGGTAGCCCATACTATGGAGGATAATGGGCAGGAGCAGAGTCCACCAGAGCCCTGTCTGTGAGGCCAAAGTCCCCAGCCAGTGGACAGCTCAAGAGCTGCAGGCAATGCGGGTGTGGCTTGCTCAAAGCTGTGCATTGTCCAGCTGCCTTCTGACAGATAGGGAGTCTCCTACTTCATTTGCCCACCTAGAGAATAGAAACCCACCCAGCCCCTACGCAGATGTCCAGCTTCTATAGGACCTGAGTACAGAAGGGATAGCTTCAGTGTTTGAAAAAATGAACAGTACTCACCTTACATGGGATGTTTTCAGCATGAACTAAAATTATACACAGCATACATTGAATTTTACATACTCCTAACACAACAAACCCATAAAATAGAATTGAGCAAAAAATACTGTGCTGAGTATAGCTGGGAAAGTGAGGCAAGAGAAACCAGAGGCTGCTCATAAACTAAGACTTTGGCAGCCAAAAAAATCTACCAGAGCCTCCTCTTGCCTGTGAGATGTGACTTGGTAGGGTATTAACAAAGAGGTGGCCTTCAAGCCAACAATGAAGAAGGGACATGAGGAAGTGAGGAATGAACATGTGAATGGAAGAAAAACAGGCTTCCCAAGACTGCAGCAATAGCTTTCCAAAGCTGAGGATGGAGGAGGCTCCATGCAGGCAGAGGAAGAAGGGCTTAGTTTAGGGCAAGAACCAAAAAGTGCTTCCAAGAACAGTGGCTGGTATGTCAGTGATCTCATGATTCTCAAGAGACAGAGGCACAGCCTGAAAGACGCAATAAAAACTGTACCAGACTACTGCAGTTGGTGGCCCAAGATCAAATGCCTAAGTCCACATTCACTGATGGGGTAAAAGCAATAGCCGTGATTTGGGTCAGCTTTGACTTCCACTTATTTGAATAAATCCAGCATCTTGAAGCATTCTTCAGAGAAAGATAGGCCTCAGGAAATGTTTCCTATGAAAATTATGTGCTGACTTACCCAGGCAACCTCACAGCGAGACACATTAATGGATTTAGGGCTACAGACACATTTCCTGGGCCTACAATTTCATTCAGCAAACATTTCTAAACTCCTACTAACTGCCAGAGTACTTTTATACAGTTAACTCAAATCACACTCATATTAGTCTCCTAAGGCTGCCGTAACAAAGTACTAAGCACTAGTGGTTTAAATAGCAAAAACCAATTGTCTAACACTTCTGGAGACCAGAAGCCATGGCAAGGATGGTACCTTCTTTGGGCCACAGAAAAAGGATATGTCCCAGGCCTCTCTTCTTGGCTTGTGGATGGCCATTTTCATGTGCCCATGGCCTTTTCCCTCTGTATGTATGTCTAAATTTTCCCCTTTTTATAAGTACATTAACTCTATTGGATTAGAGCCCACCCTAAGACCCTCAGTTTAACATTATTAATTTCCAGGCACAGTCAGGTACTAAAGTGCTGGGTGTTAGGACTTCAAAATACAAATTTTTAGAGGACACAATTAAACTCAGCAACACTGGGTACTAACCTACAAAGTTCTCATTTTAAAGATCCAGAAAACTGAGTCTCAAGGAGAATGAGAAACTTGTCCCACATCATATTCCTGCTGATAAGCCAGAACTGAACCTCAGGCTGATTAATTCCAAAGTCTTTGGCATTTCCAGCAGGTGAAGGCAGAAAATAGTGACAAGTGCAGCATGAGGGCAAAAAGGAGACATGGAGGTGTCAGCTAACAAGACACGAAGTTGGACCTTTGGAGATAGTGAAAATGAGTAGAAAGACACTCAGGCTGGCCTCGTACTCATAATCCAGCATGGGAGCAATGCTGGGGCTTCATTGTGAACATTGTGAACATTTCTCTGAACAACTAACAATCCCCAGTGAGGGAGGGGAAGAACTCTTGCCATCTCTTCTGCTACCATACTAGTCACCCCTCTCCACCTCCTCGTCCATCAGAGAAATTTGTACACCTTCACTACCAATGTTAAAAGAAGAGCTTCCTTTCATGATTATCTTAGCAGTTCTTTATAGTGGGATGATTTTTTGTGATTTTATTAGATATTGAGCAATTTTGGAAACTAGTCACTTGCCTTCATGACTGTGGTCTGAAAAATAGAGAGCAAATACAATGCTCTGACAGCTAGGTACCAGGGGAAATTCACCCCTCACAACTGGTATGTGGGGTTAGGGCATCTGTTTCCCCAAGGGTCCGTGTCCATCCTCGGGCTGTGCTCCAAATGACTTTCTCAGTAACCTCATCAGCAGATGAAGCCCACTATTAGCATTATCAACCAAGAAATGCCCAGCAACACAAGGATCATATAATTTGTCCCCTAAACTGAGCTGATTGTTAAAGTCCAGGCAAGTATGTTAATAATTCCCCAGGACAATGGCCACCCACCATCTTCTCTCAACAAACCAGGACTGCCAGCTACTCTACCCAGTGTGCACCTGCTGGTGAGTCTCTTAGGGGCACCTTCTTATCTAATAGACTGTTGCTCTGGGCTGTGGGAGGACACAGTTCCATGGCTCAGCTGAGGACTGAGAAGTCATGGAAAGGATGAGACGGGTTCCTGTGTTTATCATGGGAGGAGAAGGATTTCCAGGGGTCCTTGCAGGATTTATCTTTTGGAGTTTGGTGTTTAGAAGCTTAGAGAGAGAAATGTTGCCATTTCATTGACCTGAAAGGGTAGAAAGGAAACAAGTTCTCCAGGGGCTCCATCCATACAGACGCTGGCCTCTAGGTTAGTGTGTCTTCAGATGCTCTTCTTCTCAGGGACTGGTCATCAGCAGGTCTTACCCTTAGAATGCTGGACTTCATGACACTCAGTGTCACTCCAGCTTAGGGACTCATGCATACACGGTCTGAATGGACACTTGCTCAAACTCATCCCCACAAGTGTAAAAGACCCCACTACTGAGCTCTGTCAGAGGAATTCTTCAAGGAGAATCATCAGCAGGCTGTGGCTCTCCAGGGGAAAGGATGAGGACAGTAGATAAGCAGCAGAGAGGGCAGGGCAAGCAGGGGTCCTCTGAAGTCATCAGGGGCAAAGGTGGCATCAGGTCTCCCTCTCCCAGTATCCAGGAACAGAGCAGCCTCACAGCAATTCTTCTGAGTGGTGTCCAGACCCCATTTGACACATCCTCTTTGAAGAGGGGAATCTCCTTCTGTGGAGCTGGCTCCTGGCATGATGTTGAGCATCTGAGACTCTACAAGGATCAGAAAGAAGCAAATTTGCCACTTCAAGACTGGCAACCTCAAAGGAGAGTTCTCACTGCGGACTCAAAGCACAGCTCAACACACAGTGTGCTTCCTCTGGACAGTGAACTGCAGCCTGTCAAGCAAAAGACTTCTTTTATTTAATTTTATTTTAAAGAGAATAAAACAAAAGAGGGCAGAACAGAGCAGACCAGCTATTCCACCTCTAGGCATATTCCCAGAAGAACTGAAAACATCATACCACAGTGATATATGTGCACCCATGTTTATAGCAGCACAATTTGTAATAGCCAGATCTTGGAAACAACCTAAGCCCATCAACTGAGGAATGGATAAAAAAGTTGTGGCATTTTTATACAATGGAGTACTACTCAGCTATAAAGAATGATCACATTGAGATGTTTATAAATAAATGGACATGACTTGAGACCATTCTCATAAGCAAAATAAACCAAACTCACATGTGCAAATACCGTATAGTCCCCCTAGTATGAGAGTTGATAAGAGCAAAAGACTTCTTAAATTTACGCCCTTCACCTTCTCCTATTCACCACCTCCTAGGTCTTCTCGGACAGGAGTAAGAGATCATAAATCATTCCACATACACCACCACCCACTACTGGCCATTTCTCAAAATTCTTTGCACTGTATTGCAGACACATTCTTGATTGAAGAGAGACTGTTAGTCACCTGAGTTTTCTTTCTTCAGAGAGAGCCAAAATCTTGGTGTCAACAATTAAAGTGTGGCCATTGATGCCTACTCTCCAACTTCCTTCCAGGTGTGCTGTTCTCAATTAGTGAAGTCCAAGCAGTCAAATGTGAGGACAGTGAATAGGTAATGAATGAGATGACTCTGCCATGATTCTGATAAGACCAGTAGGATGAGAGGAGGTAGACTTAAAATCATGGGAAGGGCAGACACATTTCAAGGACTCCTATATAAAAACAATGGCTATCATTTACCACCTATCAGGCTGTCAGAGATTTAAAAGCATGCCACCAGTGGGACTATAAATTGAGTCCACACAGTACAGGACAGTGGAGCAATAGGAGTCACAAATCTAAAATGCATCTGCCCTTAGGCTTGGCCATTCCTTTCCTGGGAACTTGTTTCAAACAGACCATTAGCTCACTCTGCAAGAATATATATTCAAGTCACAGTGAAACAACCTAAATCCCCATGACTGTATGGTTGATTACATTTGTAAAGATACTTGGATGGTTCTATGCAGCCACTGATAAGACTGTAGGTATTTCCAACTCTGATTCCCATAGGTTAATGGCATTGCCAAGTGAAGACAGATTATAGCTATGCCACATCATCTGATATTCATAAAATTGTGTGTGTGTGTGTGTGTGTGTGTGTGTGCACATGCATATATGCATTCCTGATTATTTGAAAAGATTCACATGGTAGCTCCTAAGAAGAAAGGGCTATGGAAGTGGATTTTTACTTTTCTATTATTTACTATATTTCATGGTAAAAACCTCAGTGTGGATTCTCTTTATGATCAAGAAAAAAGTTTTTCACTTAAAAAATACACAGAATAATATCCTTATTTTTCTGAACTTCAGTCATATCCAGGAGATGACATTGTATTTGTAGACCACTGTGATGAATGACTTTATGTTTCAAGTTGTGTGGCTGGATATTAGGTCAAACAGCAACCTGGATCTTATTTGTTAAATAATATTAGCAATTAGTGCTTTGAGTAAAGCATATTACACTCATACTTGGGTGGAATGCATCCAATGAATTAAAGACCGTAAGAAAAAATCTAAAATCCCCTGAAGAAGAGGAAATTCTGTTCAAAAATGGAAATTAGAGGGATGTCTGACTGGTACAGAGAATTAGTAGACATCACAGCCTGGTAGATGACGTGTGTGTGTGTGTGTGTGTGTGTGTGTAGGGAATGTGATAAGGAAAACTATTTCAGAATGAAAATCCCATGGAATTGCATTAAGTGGAAATCTTTTTGATGAAAAGGTCAAAAGTCACTCATTTTCTGCATGGGATCAATGTTCCCCCAGTGATTCTCCTGGGAAGGGAATGTGGCTGTTTCAGGACCTCCTCATCCATTTGACTGGAATCCCAGCTCCTCTTCTATGTCCACATCACAGCAAGGGCACTGGTCCATCTCTTCATGGTTGCTTACAGAAGGAGTGTTTAATGCTTTAAGTCAAAAAAAACTATTGCTTTCATACATCTTTCCCTTACATGGAAACCAATTTCTCAATCATTCCACCTGTCAGGCAGGACCAGCCCAGCAAGCTCCTGCCTTGACAGATCATAAAGGACATGGCAGCAAGTTCTGCAGGCAAAGGTCATATCACCTGATTACAAGGATTCTTAAACCCAAAATTAGAGACCTATTCACTTTCAGCAAAGAGAAACTGGTGAGCTCTGACTGCCCATCTACCTGCCCACCTGTCCATTTATCTCCTGGGTCAGATGGGGACATTCTAGACTTTGTGGTGGGAATGGAGAGGTATTATTTGTTTCTCTCATAGGTGAGGACTAGCAGCTTGGTGACTTGGGGAAAGACAAGAAAAGCTCATGGGATCAGGGGCAAGTGGACCTTGTGTATCCCCCCTTTACTTGAAGGAAAGTGCCAGGGCATCAAGGACATTTACTACCTGAGCCTGCAGGCTCTGGAGTGCTGCTTCAGGAAAACAGAGTTCAAGGGCCAGACCCTGACAACCCACTGGGAGCACACACCTGCTGGAGAGCTCTTCTCAGAGCTACCTTATGCATACATTTCTTAGGTAATGCACCGAGCTCCTACCGTGTGCACACCTATATGGAAAACGGTTTGACATTCACCTGGAAGGAAGATTTTAGCAGCATCTCCACTTCTCAGATGGTGAGGCTGAAGCATGGAGAAGTGAATAAACAGCTTTGTCTATGCCCTTGCTTCACTGCTGCTCGAGGGAGATTAGGAGGCACTTGTGATCTCACACCTAGGCCTGATCATCAAGCAGTAAAAGCACATGTTCACACGCCAAAAATACCCTTCGTCCAAATGGTAGGCCAGAGGAAGTGGGAAGCCAGTATTTAATGGGGACAGTTTCATTTTGAGAAAATAAAAAACTTCTGGAGATGGATAACAAGGATGGCTTTAGAGCAATGTGAGCATGCTTAGTGCCATTAGCTGGACATTTAGAAAATGTGATGATCACAAGTTTACTGTCACATGTATTTTAACACATTAACACAAAGCATGAGTAATTCTGAATCCCAAGCCCCCATGGCTAGTAAAATGACATCAATTCCATGTGCAGGTCCCCACTGAATGCCTGTGAGAATCCCCCTGGGGACCCAGGGGACATGGGAACAGCAGCAGAGGAACCTGGACATACAAAGACATCACCTGGGGAGCCAGGAGACAGAGAGACACAGTTGGGGAGATAGATGGACTCCAAGGACCACTATGGAAGAAGAAGCACATTTGCTTTTGAAGTAAGTAACCAGCAAACCAATATAAGACTCACTGCTGGAAATAAAGGAGGCTAGAAAGGAAGGTGCCTTCCTATGAAATGTGACAGATTGATTTTTATTAGAATAATAGTGTATGTGGCTGGTCCATATCAGCAGCATGAATTTGAACTTAGCCAATGTGTGTATTCTATAAGGCTGATCATTATAAGGCATCTCATGGAATTTACCAACAATTGAAAAGTAAACATTTGAGCGTGACACATTTAGTGTCTTCCATCATTTCTTTTCCATTACAGCCTGAGAATCACATCAGCAAAGAGAAAGGGCACAGCATGTGGTGAGGATACAGTGACCACAGCCTGAGAGTGAAATAGGCTGGGAGCTTCCACAGGCCATCTCTGTACCACACAAAATACCTGAGACATAATAGGTCCTTCTTCTATCATGGACAAAAAAGGAGACGGAAAAGGAAGAATTTCAGTGGCCCCACTAGGGTCCTATGAGAAGAGATTTAGATACATACAGAGACCCCAGAGATGTACATGTTCAAAGGAAAGGCCCCGTAAGGACTCAGGGACAGCACTATCTATGCCAAGGAGAGACACCTTAAGGAAAAAACACTTCCATACCTTTAACTGTGAGAAGATATGTTTCTGTTGCCTAAAGCCCCCAGTCCCAGTACTTTATCATAGCATCCCCAGCAGAATAATCCTACACATAGATGTTACTTTCTATCCTTTGCAGCATCTGATGTTTCTTAAGCTTGTCTTAGACAAGGGGAAGCAGTTTCCCTGTTTCTGCATTGCTGTTCAGTCAGAAAGAAAGCACAGAAACTCAGACCTCAGTTTCTCACCTCGGGAGAAGGACGAACACACTCTATAAAGTTCACAGTCCTTCACACTTAGGAAATGATGCGCCTTTGCCACACACTGCTTGTGCACACTCTAATACTTAAAACCATTCCCAGGACAGGATTCTTGTGGTCACAGCCACATTGCCCACTAAGTGTAGCAAGGGAATCATGGTCAGACCTACTGTCCAGCTTCCCTCCAGAGGCCTCTTGAAATCCATGGTCTTGAAATCTTCACTGAGCCTCCATTAGTCTTCCAGCAAAGGAGACACCTATCAGCTGATGGAGCTGCAGAAAATGTCAGCAGCATCCAGTGTGCCTGAATCCAGCCCTGTGGTCTAGGGCTTGGACTCCTCTGCTTATCACACTCAAGCCAGCATGTGTCTCAAAGAACTCCTGTTGCCCCATCGGAAACCATGTAGGATGCACAGGATGACAAGGACAATGTGTTTTGCTCAGGGACCACCCTGAAGCAAGGCTCTGTACCAGCGTCTCCTGCCCCTATCTTCCATTCAACTACTGAGGTGATTCCAGTCACGGCCTCTGGAGTGGGCATCATGCCATTTGCAGGTTGCCTAGGCAGCAAGGAGGAAGGAGAGCCCATGTGTGAAAGCCACTGTCCCCTTTCAATAGCCCTTGTGGTTTGTGGTCCCTACACCTCTCCTGAATGCCTACCAGCATGATCCTCCAAGGTACCACCTTCAGACTGGGAGTTCTAGTTCCAGTAAAATCAAGTCTGTGGGAAACACTGATTGTCAGAGCCAGCCATTCTTAGAGAGGAATCCAAACTCTCATCACACAGACACTACTGGGCTGAGCCAATCAGGGCTGCTGACATGGGCACATTCCAAAGCCTCACCTTATTCCAGATAAGATGCAGTGCCATCATGCAGTAATCAGGGTTTCTTAAGCACAGTCATTTCCTCATAAGCTCAGCTGATGGCCTTCCCATTATTGCCTTTCAGAGGAAAGATTTAAGATAGCAGAAAACACTATGAAAAAGAATATTAGGTTTAGATTGACCATAACAAAATTATTATAAGAACCGTGCTATCTGGTTTATATTGTATCATTAACTACACATTCTCCCAACGCGCTGTTCAGCCGACCGGCAAAGCAAGTGTTCATTGTAGAATTCAATCTTGGTGAGCAATAAACTCAGTGTTTTGCATAAATAGATTCTACAAACTCTGTTTATTGTGATTTCCACATATATGGGATGGAAAACAGTGCTGCAGAGCATTCCCCCTTCTCCGGAGATCTGAGCATCAGAGATGTAAATCACGTCCACTCTCGGCAACACAGGTAGGACCAGCTGAGCACAAAGCTGCAAAGTAGACTTTATGACCTAAGGCTGTGGGGCTCCATCCCTGTGTTTCAAAGGCACATCGGATTGCTTATCTCCCTCCAAACTTAGGTGGCAAGTATAATACTATCACTGACAACACCTTGCTGAAAAGCAGAGGCCATTTCATTCAAGATGGGGACAAAATACAGATGCCTCAGACTCAGATGCACAGTGAGGGGGAGCCAAGCGTGAGCCTTTTTCCCTATGACTCTCTCAGTCCCTTCTATAAGTCATCCTCAGTGACCCCCCTGAGGTGAGATGGTGACCAAGGTGCAAGACACCTCTTGCCTAGCCTGCTTCTGAGCACCCCTCTCATTATCGCTTGGTACCTGTGGGTACCAAACAAGCACACAGCAGTTGCTTTATTCCCCAGTATCAGGATGGGCTTCTCTGGCATCTAGAAAACTTACCACAGACGTAGTGGCTTAAAACAACAAAAATTTACTCTTTTATAGTTTTGAGGGTTGGAAGTCCTAAAATTCAAACCTCAGCAGGGCTGGTTCCTTCCTGGGTTTCAGGGAAGAGTTTATTTCCTATGTTTTGTCTCGCTGATCCTTCCTCAGAGCATCTGACCTTGCCTGGTCCCTGTTATAAGTACCCCTGTGATCCCACTGGAACTCCCCAGATAATCACTCCAAGATCTTTAATCACATGTGCAAAGTACTTTCTGCTGTGTCAGGTGAGCTGTCACAGATTCTGAGGATCAGGACATATTGGTTTTGGAAGCTGTTATTGTGTTTCTCACAGTAAACTCTGATTTCTTAGTAAGTCTATGATACAGGGCAGTTTGTAAATATCTTGATTATTTATCCTAGGATAACTTTTTGTTGGAAATGTATTGTTTGTAAGTGTAGAAAAAGCCTTACTGGGGGAAGAGAGTCATTCAGTGTCCCTACACCTTGTAGAGATATCCTCCCCCCTTCTTTACCTTCAACACTGTAGTGGCAATGTGGGGACATTTGCATTTCCACACGCTCTTAGAATTGACTTATTCATTATGCAAAAAGACCTGAAAGATTTTTATTGAAATTACAATAGATTTATGTGTCATCTTGGGCAGAAATGACATCTTTACAATGATTTCTGATACATGCGCATGATCTATCTTCCATTTACTTAGGTTTTTAGAAATTCTTGTAAACTGTATCTTGTCCATATACACCTGCTATTATATTAGTTCTTAGGTATATAATACTTTTAATATTGTAAGCATTTTTTTTTGGTACTGGGGATCAAACTCATGACCTCGCGCTTGCCAGGCAGGCACTTGTGCAGCGGAGCTAAATCCCCAGCCTTTAAACATTCTTAAGTTCTCTGTGCTACTATTGCTCATTGCATTGACCCAGTAGGTATGAAACTGGATGAGGCAGTCTGCTGGAGTAAGTCTGCACCTGAATGACATTGACACCAAGAGAGGGTCCGTTAGTAATTAGTTTGTACCACCTGTTCACCTTCATTTATTGAAAATCTTGAAATTAGGATTGACCAGATAGTTGACCAGGTTTTCAGCTGGTTTTGATGAATGCTGCTGAGTTCCACCCAAGAGAAAGGCAAAGATCTTCAGTATAAAAGTTGACATCAAACCTTAGTAAATGCATGTGATAAGTTTCATGTTATTCAGTGCAGTCAGTTAATTGTGAGTTATGATTGACTGAAGGTATTGTTAAAGCATGCAGTAAACTACGGATCATGAGCAATGCATTTCACTGGTGTCACACCATTATGCTTTTCCAGATTCATTTTTAAAGAAATGTTATCACAGGAGGTGAAACTGAGGTCTATGGTTATGAGCCTGAGATTCCCAATGGGAATCATCAAGTTTTCCTTGTACAAAAAGCAAGATCCACCATCTAGGTGACACTGATTGTGTTTTTTGACCTTGACAGAATTTTCCAAGCTGAGTTAGTACAGAAGGTGACAAGAACAGTGGGAAAAGGGTGCTCAAAGTGGAGGTAGATTTTGAAGGGGGATAATTTGTCTTTTACTGCAATTTTTTTTCAAATTTAAACATGCAATGTATATTTTTATTCTTGGTCGCATAAGTCATATACTTTCATGTTCTCAACCTGAAATACTTTAAACATTCATCAGTAAGCATAAAAATGTTACCTTCCATTTCTAATTCTTTTAAGTTTTTTGCATGAATAGATGTTGAATTTTTGTCAGAACCCTGTTATTCATCTAATTTTTGGTTGATTTATTTTTGTAGCAAACTAATGAAAGTTACGAAGTTCTTTTTGCTCAGCTTAGCTGAGTCGGTTTGTAAATGTGGTAACTTTATTGCCATATAGGTCTATGTATTTTCTAAATTCCTCTTAATGTAAGAGTCATTTTGGTGGTATGCTGCCAGCTCATTTCTATCACAAATATAAGTAACCCCATCTCACAGACAGAGAACAGAAATCAAATTTTAGGTTTGTTGCTCAAAAGTCCTGGATTGACAGAAGTTCTATTTCTTCTTCTCAGCTGTCAAGGGGGACCACAGCATGGAACTGAATGGCACTGGATACCAACTCATTTATCCTCAATTATTATTTCTGGAAGTATATACAGTTCAGCCATATGTAAATGAATTAAATCATCAAAGGTGGGTTTCAGACACCACCGCCCCCCTCATTTGAGCCCATTGTGAGAAAATTCACACCTGAGTTCTTGAACTCAGCCCCTTAACCCAGTAGAGACTCAGCTGAAGCAGGCTATATCAAAATAATATCTTTATTTCCTGCAGCAACATAAGATGCATTTGGAGAAGAGTGTGTCCTCTTGGTCAAAGAAGATATCAGGCTTTGCTTGGTGGGTAGCACTGCATCTTTCTCCTCAAAGATTCCTAGAGCTGTGGGTCTGGCCTGTGGGAAGCCCATGTCATCCCACATCTGAAGATTTGGTTACCAGCACAGCACTGTAGCTCCTGCCTCCTCTCCTTTCCTCTGTGGCCTCCTCACTGACACCTTCCTTCCTGACATTCATCCTGTTTCCTTGTTTGGTGTCCGGAGTCTCCTGAAGGCAAACACTGACTGTATGCTCCCTAGTGTCTTCCCTGTATCTGCGATTGTGCCAAACACATCCAAGGATGATTCCACCTTGGTTTCATTAAGGTTCCTCCTGACCACAAGAGGGCAGCATGGATGAGTGGACAGAATCAACAGTGAGGACACTGCGGGGCTCAAGGGCAGTGATAAGGGCCTGGATTCCAGGCAATGAGGACAGAAAGAGGCTTCCACAGAACAAGGTACCGCAAGTAAAATGCACGGTGTGGTTTTGAGTGACTCACATGAAATTCCCGCAGATCCTTGGGCTGGCCCATTAGAACCTCCAGTTATTCCTTGGAATCCAACCTAGGAGCCAACCATGCAGGTAAGAGGGTCATGGACTGAGATTACAAGCCAGACTCAGGCCAGGGGTTCTCGTACACAATCCTGAGAGGCGTTGCCGTGCCCTCTGCTCCACAGGGATCACTTCTACTACACTGGCCTTTGAGCTCTGTGCAGACGGCAGCTCTAACCCATCCCTGATGTCAGCCCACCCCAGTGGGATAAAAATGGCAACTTTCAAGAAGTGATTTCTTCATGCCTTTTTTGATTGGTGCATAAACCTTCATATTTCCATCCATCAATTTAATCAACCAAATTATAATCAAAAATCTATCAGTTGAATGTATTTTATAATACCCTTTTTACAAATGATTGTTATTCTTTCCAATCATCCTTCATAATATGTCACAAACTAGAATTACAATGTAAAGACAATTTATATCAGACAAAGATTATTTTGATCTCTGATTATAGAGGAGCCTGACACTCTGGCCTTTCACCATTCATTGCCCCTGCTCAGCATGAGCTTTTCTGAAACAATACTTGGCTGATTCTCCTCTGGAACTTATGGATCATGACCCTGTGCACTGCTTGTCCTGCCAGATCCTAGGAGACAACCACCTAAGCACCCTCCCCCACACGGGCAACTGCAGACCGCAGACAGCCTAACCTAGCCATCCTCAAAGGCCAAAGAACACACTGACTATCAGCTAACACATTTTGCTTCTCTTTACTAATTTTAATAAAAATCAATTAACAACAATTCTTTTCCATAAAGTCAGGCATCTCTTGGGGGAACCTTTTGCTGGATTGGAGAAGCTTTTACTCCTGAGTACCAACCTGCAGAGTTTTTCTCTAAAGCCTGACATTGATCCAAGGAAACTAGGCACTGCCCCATGTTAAGTGGATGTTTGCATATTCCTTAGGCTTTCAACCTCGAATTTATGCCAAGATAAAAGTAAAAACAAACAAGAAGCTAGTAGAATAATTAATTTTTTAAAAGCCTTTATACCCATGGTAGTCAGTACAACTAGTTTTAAAAAGGCATATTTCCTATTTTTATCAGAGGAGGCAAAGAGATATCCTTTAGATATTAAGTAACTAACTTGGTAAACAAATCCAGTTCCATTTATAACAAAATTGATCAGGAACTGCACTTATGATTATCTTCATAACATGGAACATATTTGTAGGCATGAGTAAATTTCACTAAGAGAAGACTGTTAAAAAAAATTAAGATTTCCACTTTCCCCCAGGGTATAGAAAACTGGGAAGAGCATTATCCTAACAAAAGGAGAGTCATGTAAATCAAAAATCTTAACTTTCCTTGACCCATAAGAATGTTGAGGTTGTGAGGAAGTCTGAAAACCTAACATTCCAGGGAAGTCAGATTCCTCCAAGGAGCAACCAGGCAGGATGCAGCTCATCTGCTGCAAAGAAAGTGCAGATAGAAAGGCTGCCAAAAAGCAAGTAAGATGAAAGAGGTCAAAATATCCAGGAATTCTGAAGGGCTGCCATTGTCCTGACATCTCGTACTGTCCGATGCCCTGGCAATGGTGGATAAGGCTATACATTTGCTCACCAGGTTCTTATAAGAAAGCTGAAGGCTGGGAAAGAAAATGGAGAACTGACAGAAACATCTCAACAGCAGATATTAATACAATTGTTGGATTAAAATGGAGCATAGCAAAGAAGCAGGACCTCAGAGATTACATTGGCCTCAAAAGGAAACTCACAAATGGATCAGATGAAACATCTGGATCAGCTGTGCTAAGAGGACAGTGGAAGAATTTAGAAGAAAAGAAAAGCAATCGTTAGTTAACTCATGACATGTAACAGAGCTTTGAGTATGGTACCTAAATTAAAAACTATGAAATGGTTATGTTCTTAATGAGTTTTAGAAGTGAACTAAGATTACATTAACTAAATTAAAATGTAAAAGATCAGTAAAACATTTAAAAGTCCATTGCACAACCTGTGTGTAAAGATTGAGAGAAACATACAGTGTTATTCAAAAACCTGTGGTTAATTCGATTCTCTGTGTTTTATGTTTTACTCATGAACCAAATACTGCCTTCCAAAAACTGTTATTTGTACCACACTATTTTAGCAACTCCAAAGCATCTTAAGTGAGCTGTACTTTTGTATTACAGAACTTTTTTCACTTCAGAGAGCTAAAAAGCTAAAAGTACTTATATCTAGCTCGGCAGTGGAAAACTTTTCAGTATATCATCTATGTGATCTGATCTCACCAAGGGTGGGACATCTGTCCCACTCTTCAGGGTTCCCTGAGGCCCATGGGCTCCTCTTTCCCCTTTGCACCAACCTTTAAGGGCACACAGACTACAACCTCAGGTCCTGCCAAGCAGCACAAAGAAAGATCAAGCTCCAAAATTTCTGGTAGAAGATAATAGGGATGCTGCACATGCATAGAAGGAAACTCAGGAGGTCTAGACTACATTTCCCACAAACCACTGCAGCTCTCTCTCATCCTTAACCTAAATTTATTTTCGTAGTCCTGAGACCAAAACTGAAGAGTTAAGAATAGTTTCTATCACGTCAAGGATGTGGAGCTCTGGTTCTTTATTAAATTCTGATCTGGTGTGGTGTGCACATCTTTAATCCTAGCACTCTAGAGTGCAAATTCCAGCCTAGGCCAGGCTATTTAGCTAGTTAGTGAGAACATGTCTCAAAATGAATGAGTGAATGACTGATGAATGAATGGACTGGGATGTAGCTAAATGTGAAGGCCCTAGCTTCCATCCCTAGCACCACTACTGCTACCAACACATACACACACAAGCCAACCTTGGTTTGGCAAGCTGGGATTTCATGAGACTAGTGGAGAAATTCTAATGAGGTCTAATTATTTGATGAGATGACAACCAGCTTTGAAAATTCTGATTTTTTATAGCTTCATTCTAAAGTGTGAAATGTGTTTATTTTACTTCAAATTTGTTACTTAACAGGAAATTAATATGGTAACTCTCTTCCAACCCCATTTGGTTCCTCATTCGTCTCACTCTGAAATTCTCCTTGACAGATTGAGTTCTGTGACAACCACTGCTGTTTCTTTCCGACTCGGCTACAGGTTCAGCTTCCTGTTAATTATCTCATTACAGCTATCCAAGAGGCACCAAAAGCTCAACAAATCCCAGGTGATTTCCTGTTTCTCCTCTCTTACATAGAGTATTAGTCCCATCCAGTCAGTGACCCAGATTCCAAAACAGGGTTTCTCACAGGCTCCTCCCTTTTTCCAAGTTTCAGTCTTATCCAGTGTCACATCCTGCTACTTCTGTTCATCAGTCCTTTTCATATTACTCCATGGTCTGCAGTGTCACTATGAAGGATAGGAGTCGTTGGTGTTCACAAATGCACTAATTTTGTTACACTGGCAATAGCAGAACATAAAGGGAATGTTTTCTAAAAACAACGCTTTCACCAACACATGTAGTGACATCTGTAACAGGCCACAAGGAAGAGGAGTGTTCAGGAGCTGGTGAAACCCATTAGAACAAATGTCAGTGGAGAGATAATCAAATAATAAAAACAAAGATGTACATATTTATATGCTGTGTACCTTTTTATAGAAATTTGTTATTCTCCCTGTAGTCTTTATTAATACACAGTTGGATGTGGTTGAAAAATATCTGTCATGTTTTCAAACTCCTTTAAAGATTGTGTTTATTTCTCATATTTCAGGTAACTACTTAAAATTAATAGGGAAAATTGATACATACATTAGCCCCAAATATATTGTTAGACCAGAACTAAGGTTAATAGTTGTTTGAGAACTAAAAGTGACAGGCTGAACATTTTAAATTTGCAATTAGCATTTGTGACCTAACATAAAATGTAAAATGTGCTTAACTTATTTATTTTGAACCTAATATTCAAGCTAAGCCTACATTCTCCTTGCTTGCCTATGATCTCTAATGATGTTTTTGGTGTTCTACTTTGCAGCTATATAACGAAGCACAATAAAACTTACTTAAAACAGAATTTATTCTTACACATGAAAAGTTCATAGGTTAGGAAACTGGACAGGGCAGGGTGAATGGCTCCTTCACAGAGTCTCTGGTCTACAGCAGGGCATGCAGTCTGTTTAGGGTGTTACTGAACTCAACTGAAAGGACACTAGTGGCTGGGACAATAGAGCAGATATCCAACTCTCTGTTTTGTAGACAGCTTGGAGTTTCTCGGTCTGGCACTCACAGGGTAATCTGCTATGTCTGATTCTTCTGAGAGCAATTGTCCAAGAGGCCTGGGTGGAGGACATGGGGCTTCTTATGATCTCCCCTCTGAAGCCCCATAGCACCCCTTCTATCCTCTTCTCTTAGCCCAGCATATCACCAGGACCAGTCCTAATATAAGGGGAGGACAATCAGATTCCACCTCTCAACAAGAATAGTGAGAATTTGTGGCAGTTTTAGATAAACCATAATTGATCCTCTGACCACATGCTAAATGTATTTTAATCTCCTCAAGAGCTCCCCAAATCTTTTCCTCTCATGGCAGTAGTGGAAAGCATGACTGACTGAGGTCAAGGTGGCCTGCCATCTACCCCACATAGATACCTAGCTCACATGAGAACTGCGGCATGCACATGGTGGGTTCTTTCCTTCACATAGCAATGGCAGAGGCGGAGGCAACCTGCAGGCACTGGGCTAAGCAGTTATTCCCTTCAGCTGCCTGCTCCAGTTCTTTGATGAAGGACCAGTCCTGATGTCTAGGAAAGATGCTTGATTTCTCTTCAATCTTCCCTCTGGTCTTTGCCATTCTCTATCAACATTCTGACTGACTTTTCCCATCTATTTCTTCCTTATAGTAGATTATATATCCAGTGGCTAAGTGGCTGGCTTCATTTCTTTTTTTCTGACTGGTCTATTGAGATAAGAAATCATATTCAGGGTAATCATTTCTTTTTTTCTGACTGGTCTATTGAGATAAGAAATCATATTCAGGGTAGTCATTTCTTTAAAAAGTTAGGTACCAGTATGCTCTAGACCAAAGCTACCTCCACAGAGTGAGACAGACCTTTGGTTCTCTGACCTCCCCTTGTAAGTCTGCCATGTGACAACAGCCTTAAAAGTTCCATTGTTCATCAGTCACCATATGGTACACCTTAATCTCCTTAGAATGCTGAAAAAAAAAGTTTGCACTTGTACTCCAGAAATAAATTTTTGAAATTTTTATTTGATTTTATTTATTTTTGAAAAAAAAAGTTTTGGGTTTTTTCAGTACCAAAAATCAAACTCAGGACCTTGTGCTTGCCAGGCAGGTGTTTGTGCCACTGAGCTATATCCCCAGTCCTTGAATTTTATTTTTAACTGAAACATAAAAATGAATTACGTGTATTATGAGGTGCCAAGTAATGTTTTGATGCCTGTGTATATTGTATACAGTTTAAATCTGAAAATATTTTTGATCTTTTATCTTCACTAAAAAAAAAAAAAATGGATTTGATCCTTGTGACAAAGCCATTTCTTTTAAATGTTTCACTAGGCTAAACCAGGCATGAAAAATGGTTATATTTCAAACCCAGCAAGTCCTTCAATATTACTTCTAAACTGTTTGAAAATTGAACATACTTCTTTAGTGTATCTTTCTTCTCTCATAATTCCTCAGTAGCAGAGGTATAACTCCATGCTCTTCCCAAAAGTCTCCCGAGGCAAAACTCTGAGATGGTGAGGTACCCTTTTAATTTTCCATACTATAGTTATCGCTATCTTTGTTACCACTATCTTTCAGGCCCTCACTAGTAGTATTAACGCCCTTTCTAGATTGTATGTGAGTCCTAGCTTCTGCTCAATTCCACAGTCAATGCCATGTGACAGTCAAATATAACTATATATTAACTAATTTTAATTAAAATGCTATGTAATCACCTTGTCTCTTTTTTTACTTTTATTTTACTTTACGTCTATTTTGTCTGATGTAATTCATGTAATCTTGCTCTGTTGGTTTCTATTTGCAAGGAATGTCCTTTGTAACCCTTTCATTTTCAGCCTGTATATATTCTTTTAAGTGAAATGAGGGGATGTTTGCCCTATACAAGTGGCCTGTTTTTAAACTGCTGCATATTACTGATAATAGAATAATCAGATTGATTCTGGTGTGTTGCTATATGCATATAACCTGAGCATCATGAGGAGGAAGTTGGGCAGTGCTGGCTCCCTAAACCGGGCTCTAGACCAATGATGATGGCTAGACTCTGCACTAGCAAAAATGCAGATGTTTTCAGTGCTAAGACAGTCCTCCTGCTTACCATTGCTTTGTCCACAGAGCCTTAGAATATTAATAGGAATATTTCAAATCATCTTCCTAAAAATTTTCAGCATTCTAGTCATGTTTGTCTAATAACTTGCTCTGTCCCTTCAGATTGTATTTTTTGGCTTTTAGTGTTATAGTACTTATTCAGGGTTTACAAAGGAATAGATTTAATATGGGGGACATATTTTATAAGGTTTTTTTTTAATTTTATTTTGAAGGTAATAAAAATACAACAGAACAAGACAGAACAAAGTCAATCAAGACAATGCAGAGAGACTGATACAGAACGTCACAGCAGGATACCAGGATAACAGTAATAGGTACCACAATATATCTTGCTATCTTCACAATACTTGTCCAGTCAATTAGGTGTAGCAAAATCAAACCAAAACCAGAACATTACAAAACCAATCAAAAGAGAATATTGAATAGAGCAAAATAATTAATTATAACAAAACAAAACAGTAAAAACAACATTTGCCTTCAAACAGAAGATAGAAGGAAATCCCCCATATTTGCTATATCGCATATGGTCATCCTTCCAAGAGATGCTCAGACCTCTGTCCCCAGTGGCTAAGAGGGGGAGGGGGAAAGATGAGATGTTTAATGTTTACGCTGGTAGGCTCATGGGAACCACTGACTATTCTCTTCCTGGCTCGCGCCAGGGGCACTTACCAAGAGGGCAGGTGAATTACTTTCTTGTTCAGCCACCTAAGTTCCACCATGGCCAGATCTCAGGAGCTGCTGACTGGTTCTCCTCCTGGTTCATGTCAGAGGCACGTACCAAGAGGGCTGTAGGATTATTTTACAGTATTCACCCAAAAAAGTCAAATGCAGCAGAGTGCAAGAGGTCTGTCCATGCTCTAGAGATCCAAAGAATCCAGATGATGGCCTGGATCCCATGGTAATGTCTTGCACAAGTTCAGCTGAAGACCTGGGGTCCATGGCAATGTCCCCCATGAGTTCAGCTGGAGGCCTAGAGCCCATGGCAATGTCTCATGAAAGTCTGTATTAAGTCTGCCCTGGGAAGACCCAAAGGTCAGTGGTGGAAGCTAGAAAATCTGCACCAGTGAGATAAAGGGTCTGTGACAGCAGGCTGAGGGATCTGCACTGACACCAGGAAGCAACACTCAAGGAATGAACCAGAGCTCCCCCAAAGAGAACAGCAGCCCTCCTCACCAATAATAAAGATCCAAGCTCCTCTGAGAACAGCCAAATTCTTATCAGGAAAACTAGGATGAAAGCTTTTCCAGCAACAGCATGCCATATTCCTCTACTGTTCTCCTTTGATGCCATTGGCAACAGTCCTCAGGTGGGTCTTCCACATCCAAACCCATGCTGACCTCAGTTCAGCTAGGTGTTCCAAGCTGACTGTTAACCATTAATTAATCCACCTCAAGTGTTAATCTTTGATTTTTTTTCTTTATAGCTAGACATGATATATCATATAAAAAGAATGACTATACATAGGAATTAAGTAACAGTGTTAAAGTGTTGGAAGAAGAGAAACTATCTTAGTACATTCAGGATGCTGTAACAAAGCACCTTAGACCAGTGGTGGCAAACCTAGGGCACTTGTGCCACAGTGGGCTGTTTGTGTCATTGAAAGCTCTAAAATGTCCGCCAAGGTTGGCCATCACTGCCTTAGGCTGAATAATTTATAACAAAACAAATTTATTGCTTTCAGTTTGGGAAGCTAAATAGTCCAAGTTCAAAGATTACAGGATATTCAGTGTCTAGTGAAGGTTCATACCTCATAAGTGGCACCTGCTGTGAGTCCTCACAATCATTGTAAGGACACTTATACACATGAGGCCTGCGCTCTCGTGACCTACTTCATTGCTCCCAGAATGCCAACCTCTTTAATTCTAGCACATTGAGATTAGATTTCACTGTATAAATTGGGGGGATACAAACATTCAGACCATGACCAAAGTATTCTCTAGCCCTATAATTAGGTTTTATTCTTGCAGTGAGCTCTATCTTTGGACTATAGACTTCCCTAGTGTTTTACAGTTTGTTTTCCTTTCCCAGGATAGCTGCAGTGTGCTAAAGGGGTCCTCCCTTTTTTCCATGTGGAAGCCTATCTCGGGTTAGGATTGGCTATTTCCCTTTACCCAGCACTTATAGACTTTCACAGTTTTGCACCCATTTAGGCTCTGGTTCAGTAGTTTCTCCTGAAGGCATGTCTTGTTAAGAAGAACACAGTGGTCTGGCGTGTTTTGAAATGGCTTGCCATTTGCTCTTCCACAGGTAGAAGCAAGAAGGAAATTTTCTACAATATGTATAAAAACGAGTGTCTTGAGGATTTTATAAGTAAATGGAGGCAACTTGAGACTATCCTCACAAGTAAAATAAATCAGACTCACATTTTTAAATGTTATATTGTCTTTCTAGTACAAAAAATAATAATAAAAAACTGAAGAAGTAATAAGATCCAAAATGTGTAATAGATATTGTAAAAATGGAAAGAAAGTATATTTCAATACCTTGTAATGGACAGGTGTTAGCTGAGGTAATTTTATAGTTATACATACAGCAACAATGATTAATATTCATCCTTGAGCATTAGATGAGTATTTTGGTCAAACATTTCTTCATAAATTAAAACGGAAAAAATAATACAAAGAAAAATGTGGTTTAACATCAGAAACCTGGGGCTAGAAATTTAGCTCAGGGGCATAAGCGCCTGCCTTGCAAGCGTGCAGTGGTGAGTTCAATCCCCGGTACCAAAAACAAGAAAGAAACATCAGAAACCTAATTTACTACACTAAGTCAGTAGAAAAAAAAACCTTATAGTGTCAGCCCTCCAAAGCTATGGCTTCTATGTTCAAGGAGTCAAATGACTTCAAGATCAAAAATATTCAGAAAAAAGCTGTATTGGGCCATTGATGTAGCTCAGCAGCATAAGCACCTGTCTAGCAAGCACAAGGTCCTGAGTTCAATCCCCAGTACCAAAAAACAAAAAAAAACTGTCTCCACTGAACATGGAAGGACCATTTTGTCATTGTTGTCTAAATACTAGTATAATAACTGTTTGCATAGCATTTACATCTATTAGGTATTATTAGTAAACCTAGAGATGATTATCCAGCTTACATACAAATATGTTATTTTATACCAAAGACTTGAGGGAGCATCCAAAGATTTTATTATTTACAGCAGAAACTAATGCCCCATGAACACCAACTAATGCCTTCATAAACACCAAAAAAAATCTCTGCCAATTATCATTATTGACTTTCCTTAGATTTTTATATCACTAAAATTCCTTACCTTTGTACAAATATTCCCTCAGAAGTGTTTGTACAGATATTAAATGTTTATCTATGGATATTGTTATTTTTTCCTGATTTCAGATGTCCGAGTAGACAATGACTTATTAAAAGGAGATAAAAATCACAGCAGACATCTGTGGGAGCTTACACAGCAACAAAACATTAGCTGAGGAGAGAGTTGAATTGGGAAAAATGTCTTATTTGATACCAAACCATACTGAAAATCAGATTATACATAACAGGCTATTCAGTAATGAGACCTGAAGAGAATAATTGATATGAGAAAGCTCTTCTCCCTAGTGACCTTATGATATGTGGTGACCTTGAGATACATGGTGAGCCTGATGCCCCTAACACAGATAGGAAGTTCGACAGACATCATAAGCATCACAAGAGGCAGACTCAGTAGCAGCCTTTTGAATACAGTAGATAAGGGAAAGCCCTCAACACAGAGACAGCGTTCTTTGTTCATAAGAGATTTCATAATGAAGAGACCTCCCATACATATCATGAATATAAAAAAGCCTATGATAAGTCAGCTCTCATTTCTCAAGATATAACTCGGGTAGAGAAGAACACTTTTGATAAAAAGGCAACTTCACAGATTTTCCTTAAAGGGGTCTCAGAATAACTAGATAGGAAACAAGTACACTTAACATAATACTGTGACTTCATGACTTTCACATTAAGTGACATTCTACTGTCCTTATATCTTGATTACATGTATTAAGTATTGAACAGCATACTGTTTTCCTTCTGCTCTAAATTTGTAAATTTGTGTGACCATTATTTCCAAACTGTCTCTTAAGAAGATAATTTTTTATATAGATTGAAACTAACATAACCAGCCAGTGGATCTAACAGAAACATTATTTACCTCAAAATGCACAAATCAGACACAATTGTTAACACCCTAAGTCTAAATTTAGGCAGCTGTAAATATAAATACTCATTGCAGTCCATAGAAAGCAGTCTCTAGAAGGAAAACTTCCCTTTTGTTCCCATTCCTTCATTGCAACTTCAAATGAGACAACAGCACAGACACACCAGTGTAGGTATCAAATACCCTGTAACTAAGGAATCTATATTTGAATTTCCAATGATGGGGTTCTATATATGTGCCTTGCCACTTCAGGGGGCAACATAACTCTTGGCTCCACTTGACACATGTTAAACCTTAACTGTTTGACCTTAACTGTTTGACCTGTTGGCCTTAACTTTAGTGGGCTTCTGTGCCTACATATTCTCAAAGAAGTAATAGTAGAGCCTGCCTCATAGGGTTACTGTGAGGTCAGTAAAGTGCTTTGGGTATCATCTGGCCCACAGTGTTATAGCATAGTTCTAAAATATCCCCCAAATTCATGTGTATAGAAAGAGACTGAGTCATTGGATGCTATATTCACCCAAGGAATTATCCATTGATGAGTTCAGTAGCTACATGTGCCACTATGAAGCGGAATCTATTTATCTGGATCACTTGGGATATGATGTGGAGGCAGGTATTCTTGTCCCCAGCTCCTCCCTTCTGTCTCTGCTTTTTGGCTGCCATGGGATGAGCACAGTCTTCCCTTCCATCATGTCATTTCTGTCTTGGACCTAACTGACCATGGACTGAGCCAAAATAAGGCTCCACTAAGTTGGGAATGTTAGGTATTTTGTCTTATAAATGAGAAAGTGATTAAAATACATGGTAAACCACATATAATTGGCTTCTGTGATAGTGACATTATCATAATTTATGAAATTATTATGTGATAAATTAGTAGAGAACAGAAACTAACTTTCTTGGCTGCACGTAAACTATCTCCATTTTTTTTACAGTGTTGATTTGGTCTTATTATCTGCTTTTACACATTTATCCAGAAGTTTATCTTGGTGGATCTTTTTATGATTAGCTGGAATTAATCTTTGTTTTAGTGGTGTTTTCAGGCTGCGTGTGTGAGCCAGCTCTGTCTAAGGACACACTGAGAAGGTCCAGTGACATTTCTGGGAAAACTTCACCCAAAGAAGGAAAACATGGTTGTTATGTGGCAAGATATTGATCTTTATGGTTAGGCAGGTCCCCTGCTCACCTAAGAAGGGTCAAGGTCTCAGGTGTGGAGGTTCAGAATGGAAGGGCAGAATGCTGTGGAAAAAGTATGAGGGGTGTTGTGAACAGCCACTGAAATAGCCAACCCAGGAACTGCTACTTGGAGACATTAGTGTAGAGTAAAAGGTTTCTGTTCTTGTATAAGAAACAGTCTTTTACTTACTGGCTCAAAAGTAACACATCATGTCTTGGTCACTTGCTCATTGCTAGGACAAAATGCTCAGCAACCACAATTTAAATGATTTCTTTTGCCTCAGGTTCTCACACTTCGGCGGCTAGGAAGCAGAGAATGAAAGACAACAGGGAAGAGAGATAGATACTTCCATGACATGCTCTCAGTGACTGACCTCTCCAGACCAGGTCCAACCTCCTAGAATCACATTTAACTCTAGCATCACACTTAACTGAGCACATAAAGCTCTAGACATTTAGATCCAAACAATGACACGCTAAGTTTCTGTGGGTCAGGAATCAGAGACGGCTCAAGCATATTCTTTACCCAGGGTCTCAGCTGCTGTCAAGGTGTTGACCATAAAGGCTTCTCCTCTAGAGTCTCAGCTGAGAAACTTTGCTACCAGCACCATTCAGGTTTGGGCAGAATGTGTTTCCTTAAGGGTCTGTGACTGAAGACCTAGCTCCTTACTTGTTATTGACTGGAAAACACTCAAGTTACCTACCCTGTGACCCTCTCCATTGCAAGGTACACAGAGCTGCTTGCTTCTTGAAGCACGCATGTGCTATTTCAGAGGGCAAGGATAAAATGAGATACGCCCCAGTGAGTAGGGGGCAAGGGAAATCTGTCTTGCTGACTAGAAGACCTTAGGTAAAAGAAGCAACCACACTGTTTTGTTGGCTCATTTTCACATGCCCACCAAAATAGTCCACCAAAGCCTACCTATAAACCCGTAAACTTGAGTGCCTCCGCACTGACCTCCCTTGGAACCCCTATCAGCAAGTGGGAGCTTTCCTTCGTTCTCTTTAATGAACTTTTCTCAGTGTGGGTCCATCTACTTCATCCTTCTTCATCATCAGCACAAGAGCCCAGAGATAAAATTGGTAACATTGGGATGCAGTGTGGGTTTAGTATCTAATTTTACTTGCTCCCACCATTACATCCTTAAGCTGTGCTAATAGACTCCTAACCCATTCTGTGAGTGGGTTCAGGCTGCAATAAGAAAATACCATGGTCTAGATCACTTACACCAGCAGTTTCCAAGCTTTTTGGCACCCAGGACCAGATTAGTGGAGACAGTTTTTCCACAAATGTAGAGTGGGAGTGGTTTCAGGGTGATTCAAAGCAAAGTACAAATTAGGTCTCTCACCTGCACTCTTCAATAGGGTTTGTACTCCATTGAGAATCTAATGCTGCTGCTAATCTGACAGGAGGCAGAGTTCAGGTGGTAATTCAACTGGTGGAGCCACTGTAAATGCAGGTGAAGCCTCACTCCTTCACCCACCTCTCACCTCCTGCTGTGTGCCCCTGTTCCTAACAGGCCGTGCACTGGTAGTGTTCTGTGGCCCAGGAATGGGAGGCCCCAAGTTTAAGCGATGGATCTCTATCACTCTTCTGGAAGCTGCAATTTTGCTTCTGATGAGTCCTGTTTCTGGGTTGCAGCCTTCTCACTCTACCCTACTGCGGCCTGTCCACTGTGCTTGAGGGAGAGAGAAAGGCCTGTGGCTCTTTCTCTTGTGAGGACAGTGGTCTTAAGATAAGGTCCTACCTCGTGATTTCATTTGATCTCAAATTCTTTTTGAAGACTCTCCAGATAGTTAGGTTTTCCACATGGGAATTTTGGTAAGACACATGCAGTCCGTAATGCCCACTGATTTGAAATATCATCTTCATCACATATCAAATTATTAGAGTATACAAATAATGTTGTTTGCCCAACATTGCTTCCCACACTATTCTAATAACAGGCCAGCTGTGTGTCCACTTGTGCTCCACACCCAGCCCTGTGGTATTGCACCCAGCATCTGGACACAGTCTTCTGTGATGTCTATAACTAGTACTCAGAAGCCTGTTTGCATGAGGGCCTGAAGCTGCCACATCAGGAGTCCGTGTTCACAGCATGGAGAGAGGCTGGGAGTAGAGTTTCCTGGTAGCTTAGACCAGGCAGTCTGGACACCCCTGGGGCCTACACCATATGCCCTCATTATCACCAGGAGCATGCATCTTTTAAAATTATGTTTTTGTTTTGTTTTTTTCTTTTAGAGTCGTGGTACTTCTGCTTCCACATGCTGAAGGCATAAATCACCACCCCCTCTTAGCTCAGGTACATGAATAGAATATGCAGATGTTAGCCCCACAATGTTCAAGGAGCCAAGAATGACCTGGGGGGGTGAAACATAGTACTGTCTCACTATGTTCCGCCCTTTCTTCCTTATCATAAAAGCCCATGCACACCTGAACAGAGTGACATGGAGAGGTAAGGCAATAAGAGGTCCTTCCAACTTCTTCAGAGTTAGCCTCGAATAATTACTTTCTTTTCACCAAAGATTGTCTCCTAGGGAGTAAAGAGTAGCACAAACTTGAGTACCTGGAAACACTGTGATATTTAACCAGTGTATTTTTTTTCTTTTGTTTCTTTATTTTGCTTACATTCTGTTGAGGTAGATTATTCCTACTTATAATTGACTTTGCTAAATTTATCTGACCTGTGCCTGCCTTTTTTATTGCACTATTTGCAGATATTTGTATATAAATACAATAATATCTAAAGTTATAGCAGCTTTATACTCCATTTAATATATTGCAAATGTCTCTTCAGCATCATCCCTTATAGTCCTGGTGTTAAAATATTTGCAAAATATAACAAAACTAGAAATGTGATTTACAAATCTGCGCCAACTTCCTTCCCACATCCACAGACCCTTCTTAAATTCTGATTGGATGTTCAGTCAGCTTGGCTCTCAGTGGTTACCCCGGTGGCATGGCTGTTCCTAAGAGACTGAGCTATAATTGCAGTTACAGGGTTCTGACTCCCACACTCTATCCTGGAGACAAGCCTGAAAGTCACCCCTGCCACCTCCCTCATTACCTACTGGGAACGGCCCTGCTAATTATGAGATGCAGATCTCAAGTATCAGAATAACTACAAATTTAAAGGGAAATAAATGACCATGAGTATTTTATAGGAAAACTAACAAAGACAAAGCTGAAATAGCTACCCTTAACCAGTGTAAGAGCTGACTTTAAGGCACAAACTATTTTTAGAGATGAAGCAAAACCTATACCAACAAACAACTCCATTCTCTCAGGGAGATATAATTCTGAGTGTCTGTGCTCTTCACAACCCTTGGCATGTGTAAAGTAACATGCTGACTTAGGGAGCAGGGTCACAGTGGGAGGCCAGTCACCCCTCTCCATTGGGTAGGATTTTATTACCCTGCCAATTTCTTTATTTCATCTTGCAGGCCACTGTGGGCTGATAGATCCTGGAGTCATCAGACAGCACTGTAGCATCACCCACTGGGAGACCCATCGATAGTCAAGCAGCCCCAAACCTCTGACCAGGATACTGGCTGAGCACAAGCAGGGCACCAATCCTGGGAAAGACCTGCCAAGTCCCCTTCACCGTCATTCCCCTCAAATCCAGCAGCCCTCCCTGGCGTCAGTTGTTTCAAGAAATGAGACAGGTTGGGAAGGCAGCTCACCTTACTCTCAGAGTACTGCACCTAAGGCGTGTGGTGCTGGAGCCCACCAGTGTCTCCAGGGAAGTGGGTTAGCACTGAGTAGACGGAGCTTAACTAGCAGAGCTGACCTTGCACACTCCCTGTGGTCAGTCTTGTGACCCTGTTCTCCCAGAGTACAGCTGGTGCTAAAGGAGTAGGCCTTGCAGCCTCAAGGTAGACTTACTGGCTTTCGAGGGGCTTAACGCAGGCTGCTCATTTTCTCAGTGCTTCCTGTGTTAATTTACCAAGCTGTCCTATTTTGAGTTGCATTCTTTTTTAATGAGGTAAAAGGAGATTCTCTGAATTTAAATTAGATTGTCTTTCAAGGCAGTCAATTTATTTCCATGTCCAGAGCTGGCCCCTCATTCCAGCCACCTTGCCTCTCCCCTGGATGAGCACAAAGGCCTCCTACCAGGTATCCCTGGGACATTTAACCCCTGCTGGCCCATTTAACCCCTGCTGGTCCATTTTTCCTGGGAAGATAATGTTTAAGCACTAATTTAATTATAGCTCATCACTGTTCAAGTCCCTTATGCATGACTGCCTCTTTCAGGTATAGTGATCTACTGCCATAAAGGATTTTCCTGGACACCTGTCTCTTACTCTGCTCAAGGAGGCTGCCTGGCCTTGTTAATTCCAGGGTACTTCGTTCCTTGAGAAATTCCTATCTTTTGTCCTCTCTACCACAATATTCATCTTTCCTCTGGGAAACCCTGTGTATCTTTTAATAATCAGCTCCAATGTGACTTCTTCCAGGTGTTACTGGAATTTCAGGGTCAGGACCCATGATGATAAAGACTGAAACTGCAAACTAAAGAGATAGGGTAAAAGCAAATTTATTTAAAAGATATAAAGGCAAGGAAGTAGAGCTCCTGCTAGCCAAAAGGTGGTCCTGAGCAGGATACCCAAGGAAGCTCTTTGTCTAAGGGTTTGGCAGGGGTTTAGAAAGGAAGTTGGGCCACTGTAAAAGTGATATGTGCCCTGGAGCCAATGCACTTCTTGATCATGTTTTGAGAAGTCCCTGAAAGTGGCATGACAGCAGGCAGATACTTTTGTAAGACCCTTGGAGGGGTTTGGGCTTCCCACCTCCATTTGGGGACCACAGTCCTTATGACCTAATAGAGTCCTAGCCTCTGTCTCACTAATTGCTGCTTCACAGAGTTCACTAGATGCCTGCTCAACCCACTTCTACATTCTTGAGACCACCAATGCATTTCTCACTAAGTAATAAGCTACCTGCCCACTGAGTAGCCATTCCTCTGGGAGCATCAGCTATGCAATGCTAGTGACTGCCGCAATCTCTGCTGGCATGTCATGCTCAGTAAATAGTGGTTCCACCAACAAATATGTGAAAAATGAACAAGACATCTGAAAAGGTTCAAAGTGGAATAATAAAATCCAAGCACCTTATTGAATAAATAAGTAAAATCTCCTAAAATCCAGGACCTTGCGACAAGTATACCAACAAACTGATTCAAATATTTGATATGTATTACAGGGGAGGAAAAAAAGTATCATCATCTAGAAACTCTTCTTACTCCTATGAAGCTATGTCACAAATATTGACTAATTTCTATTGAATTCTTTCCCTATCCCAAGTACTTTATGTTCTTGGTACTTCACATTAACTCATGTAATCTTCACAATAGCCCATTCTACAAATGAAGAAAGAGGAGCCCAGAGAACTTGATAATTTATCCAAGGCCACATAGCTAGTAAGTGACAGAGCTTAGACATGAGTCCAGGTGACCTTGCTCCATCTTAAAACTCTCAGCCATCACCTATACTACTCAGCAAGAAGATCCTTCCAAATCCATTTTAATATTCCTACAAGTTGAAGAGTTGCCCTTTGTATATGTGTGCACTAATTTACATAGCCAATAGCCTACCAATGGACCTGTAAGATTATCGCTTATGTAGTCTTTCTTTCTTTCTTTTTTTTAATTTTTTTTTCAGGGTCTCACTATGTAGTACAGGCACACCTTGAACCTGCTTATGTAGTCCAGGCTTGCCTCAAACACTTAACAATCCTGCCTCAGGCTCCTGAGTGCTGGGATTACAATCAGGCACCACCACACCCAGCAGACCTGTAAGACTATTGCAAAGAACTGAGTATATAAATCTACATGCATTTCCAAGTATTTCCTCAGAGTAAATTCTTCATAGTAGGATTATTGCATTAAAAATTCTCCTTAAATGCCATGAAAAATAAGAACTCACAGAGTTGCACAAAGGAAGAAGACCTATGTTCCCATAATCCACTTTTGGAAGGTAGAGCTGATGGTAGCATCCAGTCAAGAAGAGTTTGATGGTTTGGCAACACAATAACACACAGACACAACCTTAGGACCCATTCTGTATTCATTCCTCTGCCCTGTCCATCACATCTCATGGGAAGGTATAAAAAGATGGAGAAGGGAGTATATCCTAGTTCTCATAGACACTGAGTGGAAGGTGTGCAATAATTGCTCCAAGCTGGGTCATGGCATTGCCCCTCAATTGGCAGTGAAGAAAATACGAAACATTGAAGCAGAAAAAACATTATAGAAGAAAGCAGATCCTAACACAAATCACAAGATATGAACCAATGAAAAAGCATATCCTCACAGGAGAAGGGCAGATCCCAGCCCTCTTCAAGGCACAAATCAACATTTCACACCATTCCTCATCTTTTGTAATTACAGATAAATATGAGTTTAGTTTCTATAGCAGGAATTGGAGTTCAACATCTAACCTGATCCATGTACATACCTTTATATTTCTAGTTCTAAATCAGATACTTTCTAGCTGAGTTTGTTTCTCTATTCCAGTATGTACAAGATTACCTGGAAACCATCAGTGGAGATAATATGCTCACTATCAGGTTCATACATTCATATCTTTGCTACTTGCAAGATTCCAAAAGTCTACTTTATAAATAAAATAGGCTTATTAAATAAGGATAGGAGATTAGAACCATATGCAGGGGAAATCCAGATACTGAGTAACTCCTGAGGAAAAATATTTCCTTCCACTTTCAGCACAATTAGAGATGAAGAAAACTCTAAAGTAACCTGCAGCACTGACCAGCAGAATTTGTTGGACATATTTCAGTGGAGACTGCGGACTAAGTAGTAGCTCCTAAAATATGTCTGCATCCTAATCCCCAGAATTATGAATGTGCCCTTATTTGAAAAGTCTTTGCATAAAGTAAGTCTTATAATGTAACTATCCTAGATTAACCAGGTGAACCCTAAATCCAATGGCAAGTGTTCTTATAAAAGATGGAAGAGGACAGAAAAGAAGCCAAGTAAAGGAAAATATTGTACAGATGCATCTGAAGCATTGTACTTGCATCTGGAGGGAGAAAGGCAAAATTCCTCTATAGAAGCTCTGGGAGACACATATCCCTGGATTTGGGGCTCCTGCAATCTAGAACTGAAAGAGAATAGGTTTCCAGAGTTGTAAGACATGCAGTTTTCAGTAACGTGTTACACTTGTCCTAGAAAATGAATATAGCGCTATGATTGCTAGCTTCAATATCTAGGAAAACATCCCAAAGCAATGTATTTAAATCATTGTTTGTTTGTTTGTTTGTTTGTTTACAGTATTGATTCCCATGGAGATCTGGAAAGCTCAGCATGTGAACATTTGTCATTAACAAGATGGAGGCGTTTCATGGTTCAGTGGTAGCCACTTTCCCTGGGAGCTGAGTTACAAATGTATGTGAGCTACATAACTGAAAGTCCCAGGATTTACAGAAAAACTTTTTCCTAGCAACTCAAGTGAAATGAAAGCTCCAGGACAGTAAGCTTTGATTTAGGTAAATGGTAAGTCAGGGGATCCAGAGATTATATTGGGGCTGTTTTTCACCCACAGTAGCCTAGGGGTCATTTGAAAATGTGAAGCTCCTTCAAGAAGAAATCTTGGACAATGTTTTTCACTGAGTAAAGGGGAGAGTTATACACTTGAGGGGAAAAAAGAGGTATCAGTGGTACACAAAATCTGTATAGACAGCAATAGATTTGGTGAGTTAGAGTGAGGAATACACTAAAATGTCATAGATTGATCCCATGGTCATAAAACTAGGGCCACTCTGACCATGATGGTGCCAAAGACACCTAAAAATATCAGACATCACATTGGAAAAGCCATTCCCAGGAGTCCAAACTTCCCATCTGAACTGGCCAGAGTGTCCACAGAACTACTGTCTTTCCCTCCAGGGAATGAGAAACAGCCCCAAAGCAGTTTGAACATGAGCTCACAGAGGCTTAAATGCTCTAGCATCTCTACAAAATTAGCATTTTATTGAATTTGATTGATGCAAATGCAGTGCTGCCTTCCCCATGAACACATACATCTTTCCTAAGACAGTCCATAAAATTACTCATAAAATAAAATAAGCACAAAAAAATAAACCTGATCCCAAATGACTCTCAAGCTTGGTTTCTGAGTAAAAATTGAAAGTAAAAACAATTAAAGTCAGTATGATTCCTGGAGGGTGGTAAATGATCATACTTTCTGTAGTCAGTAGAGAAATCATTTCTGGGGTTCTTGGCTAAACACCATAGTGAGGAAAACCCAGGCAGCCTCTTCTGAGAACGCAAATATGTTCCTCCAGCTTGCCTATGGGCGGGCTTCTTTCCTTCTGGTTTTCATCAAAATTACCCTCCTTCCTCCCACCAGGCCAGGGTTATTGTGCTGCATTGGCTGTTATACTGGCTGCACAACAGTGAACATTTTCAAAAGCAACTGAGACGCCATGTTGGCATGTGAAGTCCAACACTCCTTTGTAGACCCTTGAGGGAGAAACTTTTCCTGCAACACAGATCTCAGCGTTCAGTGCTTCCCCAGAGGCTTTGTGTAATGGTGAGGTTTTTCTTTTTTTTTCTTTCCTCTACAGGATGGAGAAGCTGTTCTTCCAAACACAAAAGACAAGCTCTCAGGAAGAAAAATTCTCACCTTTACAGAAACAATGTGGTCCCCAAAAGCCTACACTGAAAGAAAGTGGTCACATGAAGGGTATAACTCCAGACAGTATGGCTGACATTTTGACAAGTGGTTCAAATTTACACATCTAGGGATACATGGTTTTCTACAAATGGATCAGCTTTTATTTCCTTGTTGGAAACATTTTTTTGTCAGAAGCTGTGACAAATTACTTTGAACTGGTGAGAAATCTTAAATTCTTTTAAGTCTTTATTTTTAGTAGATATAATATTGGTACACATTTCTGGAGTACAATATATTTTCATACATATATATATTATGTCATGATCACATTGGGAATCAGCATACCCATCATCCTAGACATTTATTAAATCTTTGAGATTAAACTCTTCTCTTCTAGATATCTTGACATATACAATACATTGATGTTAACTATAGTCACTCTATTGTGCAGTAGAACACCAGAATTTTCTTCTCCTATCTTATCATAATCTTGCACACATTGATTACACATGCCACCACCCTGTTTCCTGAGCCCTAACTCAATATAACTGGTAACCCCCTGCTAAATACAATTCTACTCTATTTCTATGAAATAAACTTTTTTTTAAGAGTCCACATATGGGTGAGGTCATGCAGTATGTGTCTTCCTGTGTCTGGCTTACTTCACTTAACATAAAGCTCTCCACATTCATCTATGTTGTTGCAGTGACAATATTTTATCCCTAAATAGTATTCTATTGTTTTGGTACCATATTTTCTTTAGCCATTCATCCCTTGATGAACACAGTCTGATTTCATGTGACTAATGTTACTGTGAGCGTGAGAGGGAAGGTGTCTCTTTGACATGCCGATTTCATTTTCATTGGAAATATCTTCAGCTGTGGAATTGCTGGGCCATGTGATCCTCAGGAATTTTGCAGCTCCTAGATATAGGCAAGCACCCTGTTTAGACATCCTATCTTGTTTTGGTTTATCTATTTATTTTTCTGTGGGGTAAGGTATATTAGGCAGTTCTGGTCAGCTACCTTGCAGATATTACCTCCCGCCCATCCATTTCCTGAAATTTTTCAAATTTTGAGAGTGAACTGGAAGTTCAAACTAGTAAAAATTCTTCATGGAAGGGTCTGCTAAGTCAGGAGATGAATCATTGGAAAGAAGCTGTTAATGGCAAATGGCCTTTTGGTATGTCGCACATGAAAAATCGTGTCTTGCTAGAGCTTTAGTGGGCAGAGGGTCTGGACATTTACTGTACATGTTGATGAGGAGATCAACATGAATCGTCTCATGATTCCTCCTGGGAGGCCTTTTACCCTCTGAGGTAAAGGACCACAAGCAGACACTCATCTGGCACAATACAGAACTCCAGAGTTATTTCAGGTCTTAGTTTTGTGCAGCTATCCTTACCAGCTTAGCAGAAGGGATCCAACAATACAGTAATATACAGGAACTTTTTTTTTGTCAAGTATAACAAAATGCTTTTTCTAAAAAAAATCCAAAGGGATCCATTTGAACAGGCACTAGATGGGAGATTCACGTGTCTTAGTTTGGGTTACTCCAGAAGCAGACCTGGAGAAAAAATTTACACACAAGTATTTTATCTTGGATATGACACCAGGAAGCACTTTTCAGTAAGGGGAGAGTGGTACAGGAAGCAAGAAAGAGACAAAACAAGGGCGTGTTGCCAGCAAAGTCACATGAGGGACAATTGGTGTTTATCCACATTGGGAAACTCTGGGAGCCCACATAGAAGGCAGATCTCATAGTTACACAACTGGCAACAAGGGGCCTGAAGTATTTATCCACCCCTCCTGTCCTCCAGTCATTAGTTGGAGACTTCTCTAGAGTTGGGAATGAGAACTGACCAAGTAACCCTGACTTCAGGAAAGCCCTTAGCCAAGGTGTTACAGGCTCCATGGATTTAAAATGAGACTTGAAAAAATATTACTGAATACATGGCATAGCCCTTTCAATATCTGCATTTTCCATGATATCAAAAGAAGCCATGGCAACTTGCATACACTTAGAACTAGAATCAGCCCTACGAACCCAAGTAGAAACAAAAAGTTTTCACAGAGCTTCACCACACCACCAAACTGGCTCAAGTGGCAGCTCCCTTACAGTCTTACCCCTGGCATCTCCCTCAGGACAAAGAGGAAACTTCCTCCACTTCAGCATCATCAGGTTTCCATGTTGCTTCTGGCTCAGAGTCATCAACCATTTACCAATGAATCATTTCAGAATGTCTAAAGGAGCATACATGTCAATAACATTGAACTCATTTCTCCATTTATCTGAGTAGATTTATGTTAGACACCCTTGAATTGCTTACTGTTTGAGTACTGTAGCAGGCTTCTGATTTGAGTTGAAGTATGTCTTCTGAAAATTCATATGTGGAAGCCCTAATCTCTAGCAACTCACAATGTGACAACTATATTCAGAGACATGGCCTTTGGAGAGGTGACTGAATTCAAATTAAATCATTAGAGTGAGCCCTAACTCAATACAACTGGTATCTCCATAAGAAGAGATTAGGCCACAGACACACACAGACTATGAGAAGACACAGTGATGAGACAGTTGTACAAGCCAAGGGGGAGGGCCTCAGAGGAAACCAGCCCTTCTGACACACTGACCTTGGACTTTCAACCTCAAAAACTGTGAGACAGAGTGATCTGGGGAGAGCTGGAGACCTACATTCTGGCTTTTGAGTTCCTGGGGAGCTACCGGGATGCTGGACTGGGTCCAGCAGACTGTGGGGCCTTAGTCAGCCACCCTTAGTGCCTTGTTTCAGTCTAGGAGGCAGGAACCTGGCTCGGGGACTCAGGGCTCAATTGGGCTGGCCTGGGGACAGCTTGCAACCAGCACTGCCGGCTGCAGAGTTCATATCCACACCCCTAGAACAGGGGATTGTATCCCAGGGGTTTCTCTGGCCCCAGTTCTCCACACCGTGCTTCCGCCTCTCAATTTAGGGGACCAAGAACATGAAGAGGAGCTGAGACTGCTCCAGTAGCTGAGGGTGAAGGAGGAGATATGCAACACACCAAGAGAAGCTTTGGAACACCACTCAAAGCAAGGAAATAAAGAAAAAATTACAAAAAGAAGGACCAAAATGCAGGCTAAAATCACCAGCCCATCCCAAGAAAGCCTAGGAGCCAGGTACATAGAAGAAAATAGAAGCCATACACCTGAAATGACTGAAATGATATCACCTGAAATAAAGAAGCAACTAGGGGAAGCTATGGAGAAATTCAAATCAGAAATAATTGCCCAGGTAAAAGAAGAAATGATAAAAGTAGTGAAAGAAATAGTGAACACATCTAGTGAAGACACAGAGAAAAAATTAGAGGAACAAAGCAACAGATAGAATCCCTGAATGAACACTATAAGAAGCAAACAGAATGCATAAAGCGGATTCAAAGAGATATACAGGAAATGAAAAATTCTATTGAAAGCTGTCAAAACCGCCTCAATGAAAGTGAAGATAGAGTTTCAGACCTCAAAGATTAGATCGCAGCTAGTGAACAGGAAAGGAAAGATCTTTTACAAATAACAAAGAATCAGGAAATAACAATTCAACAGCTACAAGATGATGCAAAGAAAAATAACATAGGATTAATAGGGATAAATGAAAAAGAAGAGGAGAGCCCAAATGATATCAAGAGAATATTTACAGAAGTAATAGCTGAAAACTTCCCAAACATGAGAAGGGAAACTGACATTTGGATTAGTGAAGCATATAGAACTCCAAATAGCCATAACCAAAATAAAACTACAGTACCCAGACACATAATAATCACCACACCAGAAACCCACCATAAGAACAGAATACTAAAAGCTGTTAGAGAGAAAAGACAGATCACCTATAAAGGAAAACCTATCAGAATCATAGCAGACTTCTCAACACAAACAATGAAGTCAAGAAGAGCATGGAGTGAAGTATTTCAGATCCTAAAGGAAAACCACTTCCAACCCAGACTGATGTACCCTACAAAACTGTCCTTCAAAATGGATGGAGAAATAAGATACTTCCATGACAAACAACAGCTGAAGAACTTCATGAACACCAAACCAACCCTACAAAGAATACTGAAAGAAATTCTAGATACACACAGGATAAAACCACCAAGCAAGGCAGACAATTAAACAGAATGGAAAGCTAAAGATACAACAGCAGAAAGATAACATGTCAACAATAAATCAATATATAACAGCTATAACCATTAATGTAAATGGCCTCAACTCACCAATCAAAAGAAACAGACTGGCAGAATGGATCAAGAACAACATCCAACTATATGCTTTCTACAAGAAACCCATCTAACCCAAAAGGAAACCCATAGACTGAAAGTCAAAAGATGGAAAACAATACTTCATGCAACAGGAAAGCAAAAAAAAATGTGGGAGTAGCAATCCTGTTTTCAGACAATGTGAAATTCAAAACAAGAATGATCCAAAG
>PVJX010009129.1:0-38729 GCA_004027295.1 Dolichotis patagonum
GCTAGGCAGGGGGCAGGGGGAGGGGAGACACAGGATGGGGGACAGGACGATATGAGATGTCTGATTCTCAGCCCACATGCAGGCAGGATCACAGTTGCCCCCAGAGACGGGAAGAGTTCCTTGTTCTCCCGGCACCCCAAGCGAACCATATGGTGCAGGTCCTGATGCACCAGGATCTCTCTCCTTCGGGCTGCCGAAAGTCGGCCACACTCACAGCTGCCACCCAGAGAGGGGAGAAGCTCCTTGTTCTCCCAGCACCCAGAGTCAACCGCATGGTGCAGGTCTGGAGGCACCAGGGTCTCTCCCCTGCAGGCCCCCTAAAGTCTGCCAGACTCACCTGCTATTTCTTTCTGATGAATTGACCATTCCATTTCCAAAGTTCTGAAATGGCCAACAGACCACAGAAAGAATTCTCTTTAGGCTCCTGTTTGAAACCAGCAGCTACAGCAATCTGCTGGCCTTGCTTCAGGGCCATGATAATACCTTACGATAGGTTATACTACAGCTTTCTTAATCCTCCTCCTGTTGAAGGACAACTGGGTGTTTTCCAGTTTGAGGGTAACCCCAATAACATTGCTATTAAACATTTGCATACAGAGTTTTGTGTGATCGTAGTCTTTATTTCTCTGGGATAAATGCCCAGAAATATAATTGCTGGGTTGCATAGCAGTCACATGGTTAGTTTGATAAACCGCCCAACTGTTTTCCACAACGGCTGCACCATCTTATGACCCTGCTGACAATGTGTGACTCGGTTTCCCTAAGCCCTCAACAGGATGTGGCATTTTCACTATTTTTTATTTTTGCTATTTGGATAGATGTAGAATGATAACTTATTGTGATTATAATTTTTATTTCCTTAGTGGCTAAGGATGAACATCTTCTTCAGGGGCTTGTTTGCCGCCTGGATGTCTTTTTCAGGGAAATGTCTCTTCACAGGCTTTGCTCATTTCCAAATTGGATTGCTCCTAACTGTGTGACAGCCAGTGTTTGGAGGAGAATTGGGCTAATGGCCAAAGCAGAGCAAATAGTCACTCACTATTTGCTCAGTGTTGTTGGAAGAGGGGAAGGGATACTCAGTGCTTGGGAAGAAGCAGGGTCACCTAGCACCTCCCTCTGCCTTCCAGCGCCTTCCAGGCATCTCTAGCACAGCAAACGGTGGCATCCTGGGATCAGGCCCAAGTGAGGGAAAGACTGGCCTGGGAACCAGAAGCCGGGCATGGAGCCCAGTTGTGTGACACCTGAATCTTAGGGAAAGTGATGAAGAAACCAAGCCTCTGCTGCCTCCTGGGACAGATGGGAACAGGGAGGGACAGCTCAGATTTCACCACTGTTCCATGCGACCTGGGCGACCTGGGCTCCGGTGTGGTGGCAGAATGATGCAGGCCCTGCCCACCACTTTTCACAGAGAAACTGCCATTCTTTTTCCACTCCACAGGGACCAATCCGCCCTGAGCCTTGGGTCCCATAGCCTAGGAGTAAAGGGACCAGATTTTAGCCAGGCTCCAGAGCAGAAGCCTAGGAGTTCCAGAGGCCTGTGGGTGGCTGTGTTGTGAGTGCATCTCCACTGTGTGTGTGCATCTTTGTTATCTGTCCGGTGTGTGGCTGCAGTGTGGGGGGGGGGCTGTCATGGGAGGATCAGTAGCCTTCCAATATTTGCTTTTAGTTCATTAGCTGCATGACCTTGGACAAGAAACTTAGTCCCTTTGGGTTTTTGACAGAATTTAGACTGAATTGATGAATTCTAAATTTCACTGAATAACAATATTATGTGGCACTTGTTTTTAAAAACTAGATTCCTGGGCCCCACCACAGATTTAGTTAGCATCCCTGGGCCAGAATCAGGATGACTTTTATGGGAGGAGTGTGATTTTTAGAACTGACCTAAAAATTGGTTGATGGTAGTTAGAGACCCAAGTCAGGGAAAATGGGAGGAGCCAGAGAAGGGGACTCAATCAGTGGCCAGGAATAGGGAAGGAGATAGAGAGGGAAATCCAATCATCAGCCAGGACGACTGAGGAGGTGCCTAAGAGGGGAACCAATCAGCGTTCATCTTGTGTAGAAACCCAAAACTTTAGTCTTAATAGGCACAGCAAAGAGGCTAAATCTCAGGTCATCTCTGTTCTTTGATCTCTGTCGCCCAGCACCATAAGACAGGTAGAAGGATCATCACCTTTGGGGTTCAAGAAAGGGGTTAGGACATCCCAGTTCTGCCTGGAGGCTCACAGTGGTACTGGGAGAAGCCACCTTGGCCTCGAGGGGGCACCCTAAGTCCTTTAAGCCCTTAAATAGTCTGGGAATAATTAGCACTGGGATCCTAGCCTGTTCATCCCCACTCTATCAGACTTGACTTGAATGGTGAGAGTGGTCCAGTTTCCTGCTTCCTGGCTTTGTGTTCTTAGGCAAGTCATTCAATCTTCCTGAAGCTGTTGCTTCCTCCATAAAATGAGAGTGATCATTACACCCGTCTTACCCTCTGGGCATTACAGTAGGTGTCACCTCAGCAGGAAGTTGTGTTCTGTCACCTGCAGTGTGCTGTCGTCTGGCAGAAGTGGGCACTACTGGGACCCCAGAAAGGAAGGAACTGACACGCCCATCTCTCCTGCTCCACACTTGAAGCATCTCTGCTGAAAATAAAACCACTCGCATAGTGGTATAAGTGTGTAATCCCAGCACTCTGGGAGGTTGAGACAGGAGGATCACAAACTCACACCCAGCTGAGTAATTTAGCAATGAAAACAAAAACAAAAACGAACTGAGGTTGTAACTCGGTGTGAAGGTCCTGTGTTCTATCCCCAGGACCACAAGAACAAATCAAAACTCTACCCAAGTCATTCTCTTTGTAAATTGTTAATTGCAAGTAGTCTCTCCCTTGACACCCCACCTCATTTCCACATGTTACATGAACTTGATGTGATCTTTACATAGTAAAATGTTTTCACATGTAAAAGGTGAAGGATTTATACGCTCTGAAGAGAAACCGGAGTATAATTTTTTCACATGTAAAAAAATGCGCCCATAGACAATATTTAGCATTAAGCGTATGTGTAGCTCATTTATAGGGTCACAGCTACACACCATACAGAAAAATACTCTCCTTTAAAGTCAAGATTGCCCATTTGAGCTTTAATTAGGTCATTTCTTTTATCTGCCAGGTAGCATTCTACCTGGTGTCTCTCCCATGTGTCATCTGTTTAACTTGATGGTAAAATCATTCCACAGCTAAATTGTGCTTTTTCTTACCCTATGCTAGCCAGATGAGCTATGCTTGGCTGCAAGCCCAGAGAACCCGTAAGAAACAAGAGGCTGTGAGGAAACCCAAGGGTGAGTTGTCACCTCTGGTCCCAAAGGGAGTGACCTCCCTCCCAGTCTGGCTCTGTCAGGTTTCTCCACAGCCCGCGGGAAGGAGAGAGAGGGAGGATGAATCTGAGAACAGTGCCCTGCCCTGAGCTAACCTCCTGTATCTGTCTGTGGAAGCAGAGTGGGAAAAAGAAAGTGGAATCCCTGTCAGTCAGGGAAGAAACTGAGTTTCCTGCTACCAGAGTCCCCCTCAGGTGGCTATCCTCCTGGTATATTAGCATCGGCCTCGGGCCGCTTCAGGGCTGAGGACCCTTGTCCTCAAGTGGGCTACACAATTTTCAAGGCCTTCTGCAAAATAAAAATGTAGGGCACTTCTTCAAAACATATTAAGAATTCATTAAGCCAAAACCAGGTTTCTGCAAATCGTATGGCTCTGCATGGCTGGGCAGGTGGCATCTCCTCCAAACTAGCCCTGTCTGCAACCGTCCCCCGGGAGGCGCGCTCTGGGATGGCGAGAGTGCAAAGCTCTACAAAGTGGAATAGCTGGTATTTTGGAAGCACTCTGAGTCTTTCGGTCTGGTCAAGATGACCATAGAGGTCACTAGTCTTGATTTGTCCCCTGTAAATGAAGGCTGGGAACAAAAGGGTGCAGCACAAGCATGAAGCTCAGAAGGCCAGGGCATAGGTCTTCCCCCCATCCCTCACCAGCTGTATGACTTGCTTAGCTTCTCTGTGCCTCAGTTTCCTCATCTGAGATGAGGGGCCTGCTGCACAGGATGGCTTCACAGTGCTCTGTGGAGGGGCCCTGTTCAGGGCACCCGATATCACACAGTCTTGGTCGATGTTGGTTATTCCCTCCTGGAAGAACAGAACAGAGACAGGGCAGGCGAAGGTAGGGAAAGCCTGGCCCGGTGCCTACTGAGTGTGGGCTGCTGGGCGGGCACAGGTCCCACTCCCTGGCACCTCCCCTACCTCCCTGTGCCTCCCCCTACACTGAGTCCGCGTCCACTGTGAGCCTGGCCTCCACATCCATCAATTCAGCGCTCTTCAGGCAAGTGGATCTTGTTTGACAACTGGAGAAGTAGGCTCCTGGGGGTGGGCGCCTCCTAGACCCCTGACTGCTGGGAGGCAGAGCCTCTGACCACAGCCCCAGCCTCCCCTCAAGAAGCCCCCGCCCCCGCCCCCTCTCACCAGCCCTGTCTGCTTGCAGCTGATGGGATGGACTGTGTGCCCTTGCTAACCCCACTCTGGGGTGCGCACCTCTCTGCATATGGCAGCTGCCCGTCACTGCCGCTCAAGGTCTCCAGCCCATGCAGGCTTGAGTGACCTTATCAGAGGTCAGTCCTCCAAGCCTCCCCCTCCCCACCAGGACCCCGATCAGTTCTGGCACAATTATAATGCAGTCCGTGAGATTATTTAGGGTCTATGTCACCTGCTCAAATTCAGCTCTTGGGGGTGAGGGCAGACTTGTGCACAGATGTTTTTCCAGAACCTAATTCTCTACCTGGAAGGTGCAGATGCTCAGTGTGCATTTGACAGGGGAGCAGACACACCCATTGTGAGCTATTTAAAGTAAACCTAGCAAAGTGGGATCTTGACTTTTATAAATAAATTCCTGGAGGCACGTCTGTCACAGGATCGTTCCGAAGGGTTCCATCTCAGGAAAGTGCTGTCTTAGGAATGATGCTGTGAGGTTTCCTCATGCAGTCAGGATGCACTAAGCATTTGCCACAGGTGGGCCCTGGGGGCAGAGCCATGAATGAGCAGCATCTCCGCCTGCAGAGGGCACATCCCATTGAGGAGACCACTGCAAAGCAAACACAGTATCACCAGACAACGCTTTGACTGGGGAGAAGGGCAAGGCAGGAGAGGGTCTGGAGGGAGCGGGGAGGTGGGTTCTGTTATAGACCCAAGGACCCACAGAGCCCCGGCAAGAGCTGAGAAGTGAACAGAAGCTGCCGCTGAGAGGGAACTGGGGGAAGTGGGGCATCCTGGGTGAGGAGCAGGGTTTAGAGAGAATTCCTCGAAGTCCCCGGCTCCTGGGCGAGCCAGTTGGGCACACGCTGTGCTCGCCATCACAGTGAGTAAAAAGCTCACCAGGCACAGAGCCCATGCCAGAGACATCTGGGCAGCAGCAGCTGCTTTCGAAGAAGAGAGCCGCTGAGTGTCCTGCCGAGGAGCAGGAGCTTTTGAGCGTGGGACAGAAATGTGAAGTCCCAGCTCTGTCAGTTGGGAGGGTCATTCATCTCAGGGTCTTGGTTTCTCCACGTGGACACAGGAATGAGAAGGCTGCCTCCCCTACCAGGCCGCTGTGAGCCGTGCCCAGCGTGGAGGCCTGGGCACAGGGGAGCGGCGCCCTTTACTGCCACCATCATTCCCAGGCTTTCGCTGGGGGCGTTTGGTTCTCACTCATCTCACAATGCTTGAGTAACTACTCATTGCTGGGGGCTAGATGCTAGCTAGAGTCCTCAGAGGAGGAACTGAGCAGCACAAACGAGGTGGAGAGAACGTCAACCCAAGAGGCAGAGAGAGTCCTGGGCCTGAGTCTGCTGCTCCTAACTGTGTAAACTTGACCATCTTGCTTGAATCTCTTGGAGCCTCATTTTCCCCAGCTACAGTACGTGTGTAAGGTGAGCTTGGCCGTCCCAGGTACTGTAGTACCTGCTGAGCTGCTAGGCCGGAGCTCAGACTCAAATACTGCACCATCTTCTGTAGCTCCAGGCCCAGTCAGAGAGACAGTTGCTTCCCTTGCTCTGTGGAGTGTTTGACACAGCCCCTGTGCTCCGGAAACTTGCGTGTCTCCTTTCCTCCTGAGTCCACTTCTAGCGAAGGAAGTAATAAAGCTTATTTTGGGGCCATCACACCTCTGCTTGCTTTACCTTCTCTTCTCTAACTCTACCCACTTGTGTACCATGTACTCTGGTACTGTCCTCTTCTGTTTCTTCCTTTTCCCCCCACACCAAGCTTTACCTATCCTGTGCACCTTTCCCCCAAAGCTGGAGAGAACAAGGTCCGACATAGCCTTGGTCCATTTTATTTGAAAAGCATTTAATGAATGTTGTTTCAGAAGCTCTTGAATGCTGATGTAGTAAACAAAACAAAGGTCCCTACCCAGGGATGTGGCTTGCATTCCAGAAAGGCAATGGTGAGGAGTGGTTTAGTGCAGCATGTCTCCAGCCTAAGGAGTCACCTGAGTATCTTGCTACAAGGCAGATTCCCATTCATTCAATCTGGGGTAGGAGCAGATATTCCAACAAGTAATGCTCAGTGTGTGTGGCAAAGGCTTGATGTATTTTCCCTCACAGAAAGACTAATATCCTAAAGAGAGTTCCCTGAGATATAAATGACTGAGGTAATCACTAACAGTGCGGGCCTGGGGGGAGTGTTCTGGTGGTGCTGGGTGGGGACTTAAGGACCCTAGAAGCTTTGGACTGGCCTTCTTGGTGGCTGCTTTCTTTGAGTACGTGCAGGGCTGGCTTAGCTTTATCTGGCCCCTTTGCTCCCCACTGCTCCTGCTCAGCCTGTGGGTGAGAACATCTGGAAGGGATTCCCTGAAACTGGAGGGTATTTCCAGGCAAACAGAGCTCTGTCAGCCCAGCTAGGAACACCCACCTGCCGTCTGCTGGAGTCCTTGCCGAGTCCCCGTATGAGAGACCTGCAGATGCCGACTCCTCTGTCCTTCCTCATCGCTGGGTCCTGTTCTGGGCACATGAAAGGCTGCCCCTGCTATTGTCCCAGAATGCTGCAAGTTCTTTCCCTTCTCCACTGGAGGGAGAGGCTGCCCAGGTTGGTCAGAATTACCAACCCAGCATTTTCTCACCCTCCTTGAGAAAACCTGCCCAGCACACCCTCTGCAGAATCTCGGCAATACGTGCCCACCCCTCTGTCCAGGTGGCCCCACATGTGGGGCTCTGTAGCTAACCCCACTTCATCTACAGGGAGACTTCTGAACTCTTCTTTTCCTCACCGTCACCCAGATGAGGACGTAGAAGCTTAGAGGGGTCGTGTTACCTGCAGGAACCGACAGAGCCAGGATTTAAACCCATAGTCACTTGACATCAAAGTTCAGGCTTAAGTCCTTGGTCAACACCTTTCAATATATTCTAAGAATATATTGAATAGAATATATATATTCTAAGAAGAATTCGATATATTCTAAGAATTCTAAGGTGCAGATCACAGCGGACAGCAGGACAGATGGGAACTGAGAGTTTCTCCTCCCTCCCCTTGCCTAGGGTTTGGATGGATGTGCCTGCCAGCCATGTTTGTCGCACACAGCGGCCTAAGACCAGACAGCCGTTCTTAATGAGGGTGACAAATGACTGTCATCAAGTCAGGGAGTTACTCAGCACTAAGGATGGCTGTCCTACTACGACATCCTTGTTATCAGCAATTACAAAGGGCAGAATGTCTAACCCCAAACCAGGACACCCAGGTGCTGGCTCGGGGACTCCCAGAGGACTCTAGGAACAGTTGTCCAGGCATAGGACAGCCAGGGCTTGGGGCCTCCTTTATAAAGGGACTGAGGCTACAGTGTCTCCACTCACCATTTCCGGTCCATCAGATTTGGGAGAAAGATGTCATCCGGTCCTGAACCCCAAACTTTACCCTGCTGCGTTGTTTTCTCCCTTGCCTTCCTCCTACTGTGGCTGCCAACACGTGAGCTCTACTAGGCCGGCAGGACAGTTAGGGAGCCTTGGTGTGTAGAACTCATGCCAGTCCCAGGGAAGTAGGCGCACAGGCCCCCAAGACCTGTCTGTCTCTCCCCTCGTCCTCAGCCAACCGTGTGAGGATAGCAGGACTCAATAGGCACCGCAGCGGCCCTGTCTGCACCTGGCCTGCGGCCCTTTGTCTGTGGTCGCCTCAGTTGTAAACCTGAGCCAGGCAGGTGTGACCAAGAAAAAAGGGCTCCTTGACCACGATTTGCCAAAAGATTAAAGTCCCCTGAGAAAACACCTTTATTTCTGTATTTCAGTTTCACAGCTTGGGGAGATTGGAGATAGTATCCATTCTCTAGAGACTGCGTAAGTTCTGTAAAAGCCAGCCAGTGGGGCTTTTGCCTATAAATGGGAGAACAGACGTTGCCATTTTAAAGGGCTGTGCCACCTCACCCCTGATGGGGGAAGATCAAGCCTGACTTACTCCCAAGGATGAGGCAGGAACCCAAACAGGACAACTCAGGCTGCCTGAAAATGGGTCCCAGCCAAGGATTCACTGTGTGTCTCCAGGCTGGGGAAGGACCTCTCTGGGCCTCCGGAGGTAGGAAAGAGGGAATATTTTAAGAAATGCAGAAAATTGGTAAGAGAAATCAGGTGGCTGCAAGTGAGAATAGAGACAGGGTGTTGAGGAGTCGGCAATTTGGGGAGTCTGGACCAGATGGAGTGAGCTGTCCCAGGGGCTGACAGGCCACTTTCCACTGGCCTTGTCTACTGTCTCCTGCCCTTTCCTCATAGCGTAGGCACCTCTGGCCCAGGAGCCTGTGCTGAGCCAGCAGGCCAACTTGTGGGTCTCCCTGTGTAGGACTTGCACCGTCCCAAGGAAATAGACACCACTGTCCTCCAAAGGCCATCTCTGTCCCTCCAGTTCTACCCCACCACGTGGTGGGGACTGCCCATCCTTCTTTCATCCCATTCCCAGATTGAGGGTATGCATGGGGGTGAACGGAGTACATTGTCACCAGTTACCTTCTTGGTAACTGGTTCCAGTTCCAGTCTTGGGTTTGGATCCCAGCGTTCCTGTTTTATGTGCCAACACCAACCTTCTGCTCTGAGTCCCAGCTCCTTGCATTGTTAAATGGTGCCTTCCTCCTGGGGCTCCTAGAAGACTGTGCATGTGACCTGGTACATGCAGCCATCCTTAACACGATACGAACTGTCAGTTCACTTCTCCTTGGCCCCCTCCATGGGTGCCCCGAGGGAGGTGTGCAGTTCAGTGTGATAGTTGGCAAAGGCCTTGGGCAGCAGCAGTCCATAGGAGAGGTATGTGGAATGACTCTAAGGCCACCTCACACCCGAGGGAAGAAGGAACAACGAGAGCTGGTGTCTATGAGTGTGTGGTGAGGGGGTGGCTTGTGAGCTGTGCTCACATAGGCCCATAAGAAGGGTTTGCTGATCTCTGCTTCAGAGAGGAGGAAACAGACATTCAGGCCTCTTAATTTCCCTGTCTGGGTCCCTAGGTAGAGAGTGCTGGATTCACACCACTCCATTTCCCCAGCCACTTCAGGTCTCTCCATCACTCTTTCGTGTAAGCATTAGTGTCGCTGAGGTCATGCGTGGCTGAAGATGGCAGACCAGGTGAGAAACATTGATTCTGCCAGCGAAGGGCCTAAAAGGTCAGAGCCAGGACAACAAAGCGTGCTCAGATGGACAGAGACCAGAAGGAGGGAAGGCAAATGGCCCTGGGGAACCAAGACCTACAGGAATGGAGGACAGACAGACAGAGCGCCAGTGCCACAGCACACCTGCGCCACAGCCCTTAGGTGGCCAGACATGCGGGGGGACTAGAGTGTGTGCAGGGCCTTCTGGACAGCACATATTCCCCATCTAACACCAGTCATGAGCAAGAAGTATCCATTTTCTAAAATCCAATACACATGTATGAGCAACTAAGGTTTTGGGGAGCCGCCATGTCTATTGCATTTGCTAATCAAATTGTTTCAATTAGAACCCCAAGAAAGGAACGACAATGTGCAGATTTGCCCAAGGTCACAGACACTATTCCAGGTATGAATTTTATTGCTAACCAGCTGACACTTGAAGCGGCTCAGAAATTGGGACAAGAAAAGTCCCCAGTTGTTATTATTTAGTACAGCCCAGGAAGAAGAAGAAAGGCCTCTTTGTAGAGCAGTGAAAGGGACCCAGATAGAGGCAGCCCCTGCCCTCCTGAGCCCAGATCATCTTCGCCATCAGCGGTTTCTGCCCAGCGTGACCGGGCCTCATTGTTCTGCTGCATTCCGCTAGGGGCAAGAGTGTATTTGGGTTGTGTCGCCTTCTCAGCTCACAATTAGAGACCCTAAGGTAGATCTGCGCCAGCCATCATTATTTAGAAATAATTCTGACAAGTAGTTTCTTTATTTTCACGGTTCCTCTCCTCTCGTTTTGTTGTTTATCTTTTCTTTAAAAATTTCCCCTGGGAACAAAGTTATCCTCCAACACAGTTCACATTGTGAGGCAGAACAGCACTGAAGTGTAGCGGAGAGAAGTGGCGTGTGTCCCTGAGAGAGCACTCATCGCGGTGGCCGTCAGCACCATGGCTCCTCCAGATATCTACCCCACCCTTCTGTCCTCCTGGCTGCCTGCGCCTGTGCTGGGCCTGGTGGTGAGTTGCTAAAACCTCTTTCCGCCTCAGGACACTGGAGACCACGCTTCTCACTGGGGGTGTCCCACAGGAGGCTGGACAGTGTGCATCTGTAGGGATCTCTGTCCACCCAGTACTCACATCCTTCTCCACACCCTAGACTCCTCCATGGCCTCCTAAGCCCTGGGACTCCTATCCCCATGATATAGGCAACTGAGTCAGATAGAACTCTTATAGGCAGTCAGACAGGGCCCTCGAAGGAGCCAGTGCAGAAGACCAGGTACCTTGCAACTGTGGGGGACCTCAAGACGAGAGGTCAAACAAATGCACCCAGTACTCCCTAAGGATAAACATCAGGGGTTGATATTCTAAATAAGTATCTATCACCCTGAGGAAGTCAGAAGGAGCCACTAACACAACCCCGTACAGGAAGAACCTGTGCTCTATATTCATGCCTTTCTACCACGTGACTCGCTTCCCCACTTGTCCCCAATTTAATCAATTTTACCTGAGCAATTATACTTGTAATCTTATTGGTTGGCCATAGCTCTGTCCCACCTCATGTGATTTCCCATTTGTCCTCACCTTGTGGTTTTGCTGTCTAAAAGTCCTTAGAAGGGCCGGGGATTTAGCTCAGTGGCTTAAGCGCCTGCCTGGCAAGCGTGAGGTCGTGAGTTTGATCCCCGGTACCAAAAAAAAAAAAAAAAAAAAAAATTAAAAGTCCTTAGAAAACACAGAATCTTTGGCAACCCACTTGGGACCCCTTCTGTCTCTCTCTCAGACAGAAACTTTCTTTCTCTCAATAAATATATTCTGTTCTTACCTTCTATTGTTCCTAAAATTCATTCTTTGATTTTTAGAGAACACAGACTCATACCAGACACCTAGCGGGTTGAGACTTTCTTTCCCCTGTGTCACCCAGACCAGTTCCCTTCTAGAACAAATTTGCTGCTTGGGGCAGAGCTAGGGGAACACTGGGAGAGGACGAATGATTCTGGGTTGCCCATCTCTGGGGTCCAGCCAGGGTGACAGAAAATGGCAAAATGACTGTGTGTGGACAGGAATGCAAGTCCGCACATGCGTGTGGCCCTCGGCTCCTCAGTGGAGACTGCTCCCCCCGCCCACTGCTGGAACTCAGTGTTTGCAGCTATCTGCCGGACCCTGAGAGGGTTCCCCCTGAAAACCAACACCTGTCAAGTCAGAGCCTCCTGCATGCACCAAGGCAAGTCCCTGTCCTCCCCACAGCTGCCAGGGTCATAGAGTCCCCCAGAACCCGTCCAGCTGTGGGCATCCAGCCTCTAGGGACAGAACCTGCCCATCAGGAACTACAGGCAGCCAGAGCTGGTTCAAGTGCCTGGAGATTAGTTCTGGGAGTCTCTGGTGGGTTTCAGGGCCTCTAGGTAGGTGCCGAGGTAGGAAGAGTTGTGGGTAAGTGACTGGGCGGAGGCTAGCCAAGATCACAGGCAGCCCCAGGATTCTTCCAGAAAAGGTAAGAAACCCTAGGGTGTGCGCATGGCTGTGAGAGGACCCTGCAAGACTGCCACGCTCTCTTTAGGCTCAGAGTCACCTCCGCCGCCCAGCCTACTCCTTTAGCGGCCGCAGGAGTTCTGCTCTCTTCCTCTCCACTGGATTCCCCTGTCAGGGCCCTGACTCAGATCTTCATTACCTTGTCTCCTGCTTCTGCCTCTTCCTCCACCCTGGCCTCTAGCCCTGGGTCCTCACAGTCTTCCCCCTACCCAGGTGCTTCCCATTATCTGTGGGGTGAAGACCTCCCTGGACTCTGCACCCACCTGTCTGTCCAGCGTGGTGCCAGGGTGGACTTCTGGCATCTGCCACCCTGGCCTCTCCACCAGCCCATAGACCTCTTCTGGGCCATCCTGTCTCTCACCCTACTTCTCACGCATTTCCACTTAGGCCTGCCCACCACCAGCTGCCCAGGTGTCAAGCCTGCTGCCCACTACAGGAGCCACTGCTGTCATAGCTAGTGTGCACTTGGAACATGGCTAGTGCCACTGAGCCACCAAGGATTTCAATTTCAAGCTTAATTGACACTAATCTAAATTTTAAAACTGATAATCTGGATTCAGTAATTGGAAAACTAAAATTGTCTGGAACAATTGGGGCCTGCAAGCCTGGCTGTAAACTGGGAAATCTGAACGCAGGCCTGGTGTAGCCAATGAAATCCTCATGTCTGGATTTAGTGTCCACATGGAAATGTGAAAAATGTGCACTGGATTTTGAAGACTTAATACAAAAATAAACAAATGTCAACAGTAATATTTATTGATCACATGGTGAAATAATCATACTGAGACTATACTGAGGAATACAAAGAACAAAAATAAATCTTTAAACTTGATCTGTTTTCTTTCTACTTTTCTAATGTAGCTACTAGAAAATTTAAAATTACATATGTGGTTCAAATTCTACTTCTGTTAGACATGTTGTTTTGTTTTGTTTTGCTTTGTTTTTTGTTTTCTTGAGACAGTATTATACATTTTAAAATGACTTTGAACTGATTTTGTAGCAGTAAGCCTTGAGCCTTGAGTCTAGCTTCGAACCGGTAGCAGTCCTGCCTCAGCCTCCCAAAGGCTGGGTTTACAGGTACGTGCACCACACTCAGCTAAGACTGTAACTTGGTTGACTCCCTCTGCCTTACAGTAGGGATTCAAACACTATCTATACCATTAATCTAGCTGTATTAGCAATTCAGCCTGGCCCTGCCCTCCCCTTTCCATTTCCTCAGGCTTATTTGTGACCTTGCATGGGTTCAATGTATGGCAAATACTTGGCTTGCTGAACTTGATGTGACACGTACATGTTTGCATGTACCTGTGTGTGTTCCTGTGGCCTCTACCTGTGTTCACACATACGCACATCTGTGTCCAGACCTTGTCCAGATTTCTATGTGTGAGCACACATGGCAGCACCCCTACCCAGTGGCATGCACACGGCATGTATGAATGGGGGTCCAGTGCTCATGGGCAGTTGATGTGAGGACCGGGACTGGGGCACAGAACCTCGGCTGGTCGTCCCCTCCGCCCCGCCCTCCAGGGAGGCTGCAACAGGCAGTGTCTTAGTGGCAAGTTGATGAGAACGTCGTCGTGGAGGACAGGACCAGCAGCTACCCTGAAATCAAGATCGATGACAGCTGCTCCCCGCCCCTCACTGAGAAAGACCGTCACTGCATCGCTAGAGAGGAAATTAAATTGGTCTGGCACCATTTTCGTCCCCCAAAGCCAATTTGATCCTCGCCGTGTAGTGCGTGAGGCACTGTGGGTGATGTCTAATTGGTCATTTGGTTCATTCATAAATTTCTGAGGTGTGGTCTCCAGAGCTAACTGTGCCACAGGAAATCAGGAAAAGATGCTTGTTGTTTTTCTAAAGATTTGAGAGAACCTGGGCTGCTGGTACAGCTCAGTGATAGAGTGCTTGCCTAGCATGTATGAGGCTCTGGTACCGCACAAACCAAAAAAGCTAAGAGGCAGCCAACCTATCCATGCACCTCCCTGTCCATCCCACCATGCAGCCAGGCATTCTTCCCCTGAGTCGTTTAGTTACTCCGCTGTGGCGCACCTGCTGTGTCCTGGGCAGGGTGCAGGACAGAAAGGACCATGGAATTCGAGTCTGGAAAGCCAGAGTCCAACACTGCCTTGTGGGTAGTCTCTGGACTCAATGGCTTCTGCTGGGCTGAAGATCCCAAATCTCCTTCCAGCTCTGGCATTTCAAGGATCCTGGCTAATTTTCTAAGCAGAGGTTTCCCGTGTCTATGCAGCTGTCTTCTCCTGGTCCTCTGGGGTTACTTGGGCAATGCACTGGGATGAGGGAAGCAGAATGACTTCAGAGTCATGGGCATCACCAGCCTCCATAGACGGAGTCTGGACACTTTAGGGTCTGGTTGTACTTCAGAGATTTGGGAGACTAGACTAATCAGTGCAATGCAAAATTAGTATTTTGGAGACTGTGTTTTATGTTTTGGAGTCCCTCAGTCCACAGGGTCTCAGGAAGTCCTTCCCGGTCCCTTTCAGCTCCACAGCCATAGCTCCGGGGCATTTACAAGGCCTTCTCATCCTGTCTGGTGCTGTTTCTCCTTGCCTCCCTTTCACCCTGACCTGGTCCCATTTTGGGGTCTTTTTTTCAGATCCCCATGCTAGCTATGAAGCCCACCCCTTGGCTACAGTACCTGTCCTGGACCCCAGAACCAATTCTAGGTCCTCTGAGGAATCTCTCGCCAGGGCTTGGCTGACTAGCACAGATTAATGGAACTGTGTTGATCTGGAAATGTGTAAACTCCTACTATGAAAGCCAGGCCCTGCAAAAGCCTGTCTGTGTGACATCAGTCTTCCTAATGGGGAGCTGACTGTGGGCTGTCTAGATTGCAGGTGGGCGGAAGCAGAGGGACAGGCTGGGGAGAGACTGGGAGGGCGGCTGAGCCTCACTGCTTTGATCCTGACATCAAGGAGCGATTTCCTCTGACTCCTCCTCCAACACTCAAACTCTGTCAGCAAGACTAAGAGACTCACAAGCCACAGTGATGATGGTATGGTGGAGCGCCCCAGGATTCATGGAAAAGAATGGAAAGAGAAGTAGACATTAAATGTTTACACTCATCTTCCAGAGCCTCCCTCTTTCTGTCCAGCCTCATCTCTTCTATAATACAAACCAAAAATGGATTCTGCTGTAGTCCTGATTTCCTCAGTATCCCTTGAGCCTAGCTCAGTGCCTGGCATATAATAGTTGCTCAGTAAATACTGTCAAATAAATTAATATCTAGCACTAAGACCACTCTAAGAAGATTTCTGGATAGTGAACCAATGGAGGAGGAGCTGAGAATGTAATTTATTAATTCAGTAGCATTTGTTAAACAGTTCTCAGGTTTTTGGCACTGGGCCCAGGTCTAAGGCCTGAGTTGACTAGAAAATTAAAATTCAGCAACCTTCTCTGAGTGCTCGCTTGCACCAGGGACTATGCTGGGTTCAGGAGGTAGAAAGGTGAACAAAACAGATACCCTTCCTCTGTGGAGTGCATGCATTCCCCACACGAGAGACAGACAATAAGCAAGGAAATACAAAAATAAGCAAGATGATTCCAGATTGTGCAGGTGGTACAGAAGTAAAAAGGAGGACAGTGTTTAGATTGTCTGCTTTGGACAGGGACAGTCCAGAGAGACCTCTCTAGGATCTGAAAACTGAGCATAACGAGGAGCCAGGAATTGGTAGAGCATATGCAAGGCTCTAGAGCCAGAAATTCCTCAGTGGGGTTAGAGGAACAGAAAGACACCAGTGTAGCAAGTAGACACCAGTGGGGTGCAGGACCAGGAGGCAACTGTGTAAGATGAGGTTCAACATACTGCTGCCCTCATCAGCCAAGCAAAGCAGAGGGGGCCTCCATGAAGGAGGGAAGATGTGGGCAGCCCCTCACTCAGCCTGAGGAGGCAGCACTGGCAGCCGGGCCTGTGACAGCAGAGCCCAAGAGGCTTCCTTTCTTCCAACACTGTGGGTTCCCTGGTGCTGCACAGTCCCAGGATTCTCCTGAGCGATTTTCTTTCCCAAAGCTTCTCGAAGCCTCTGCTGCTGCAGAAAGCTGCTGATGGTAGTGGCTGGAGTTCCCTGGGGCCAGCAGGCCTGGAGGGTGTCTCTGCAGCAAGGTAGTGTCATCTCGGTGAGTCCTTCCCTTTCATCTCTACGTGGCTTCCCAGAGCTTTTATTATCATTGAGCCCAGCTCTAGCAAATAGCCCCATTGCTGCCTTTTATCTGGCTGGCTTTCAACTTGAGATACCATCTCCAGGGGGCCCTGAGACTGGCCCAGTACTATCTGGAGCTATAGTGCTCAAAGGGGGCTATGCGAAGCATTTGAATGATGATGATGAGGTAACAGTAATTGTTAACAGCAGCTGCCCGTTTATTAGGATCTGAACATGCTAGGCATTCTGCTAAATGTTTTCTGTGCAACAAGTTTTATTACCATTTTTAAAGACTGTTCTTACGAAGCTCGAAGAGGTTGGTTAACTTGTCCAAAGTTGCATAGCAAATAAGTGCTAGAACTGGCATTAGACCTAGGGCAGACTATGCCCCAGCCTTCTTCCCCTGTGGACCAGTAGATCCCAGTGCCAGGTTGACTGTATCAGAATCACCAGAAACTAAGTTTTCTGGGCCCTCACCCTCAGAAATTCTGATCCTGTAGTGTGGAGTGGGGCTTAGGAATCTTTCTGTTCATTGTTGGTTTGTTTCTCTTTTAATAGGTTCCCATGGGAGAGTCTCATATAGACCAGGCACATCTGGTCCACCTTCTAGAAGCTCACACTAGCTTCTGAGGGTGGGAGGCTCGGGGCTGAGGGGGCTGCTGACAAGAGCTAGGGCTGAGCCTGGATCTGCCCATGTCATCCTCTCCTCTCCCCTCTGCTGGAGCAGTGCAAGGACAATGTGGCTGGTAACAGACTGAGGGAGGGAAAAGGAGCTTGGGGTGGGGTATGACGGAAGTTAGCCAGGTAAAAGCCATGAGGGAAGATGGTTAGGGAATTGGGGGGGGGGGCTCTGGCCTAAGGGTCCCCAAACTGAAACACTGAAGAGGCAAGGTTGATCTAAAACGCTGTGTCATACAAAGCAGGTCAGACAAAGAGATGGCCAGCTAGAAGGTTTGGTCCAGAGCCCACACCCTGGGCCACTTTCCTGGGCAGGGTGTCAAGGAATTCAACAGGAGTATTCATGCTTATTTGTAGGTTCTGGAAAGCTGTATGCAGGAGGTGATAGTGGTTCCCAGCCTGAAGAAGGCCTGCTATGGAGGAGCTGCTAGACAAAGGCACAGGGAAAGTAATGGCTGGAGGGCACATAAGAGGATCATCATGACAGTGTGGTGGGAGACAGGAAATCCACCTCTACACAGGGGCTTGGGGCTTATTTTATAGGTCATCATCACATAAACCTGAGAATTTAAAGGGCTTAAATTTCACAGGAAACTGGGATGGTATATCTTCCAGACACATTCTGATCACACACACACACACACACACACACACACACACACACACACGGCTGACTTCTTCCTGAAAAGAAAGAATTGCAAATGTGCAGAGGAGGGAAGCAGGTGGGTTCCTGTCTAGATAATTAGCAGCCACTAGCTCAGTTAGCACAGCAGAACAAGGCCCATGGAAGGGCCTTTAAAAAGAACAATAAAAATAAAAATAAAAACTGTGAACTGTTTACAGATCCAGAACTGTAGGTATTAACAACTAAAGGATTTCCGGAGAGGCAAAGAGAAAAGCCAGAATTAAGTTAAACAGGGATTTGTAACAGTAGAGGGAATCGGTATTAGTCGGTTTTGCATTATTACAACAAAACTGCTGAGGCAGGCTCTGTAGGAAGAAAAGAGGTTTCTATAGCTTATGGTTGTGGAGGTTCAATGGTGCCTGCATCAGCTTAGGTCTGGCAAGGGCCTTCTCTAAGATGTCATGTCATAGTGAATAGCAATGTAAAAGTATATGCATAGAGCAAGGAATTATATCACCAAACGGGAAGCTAGAGAGAGACTCAGCAGTCCAGACTCAAGTTTTTATGACAATCCACTCTACTCTTCCGAAGAGAACAAAGAGGACAGGATGCTCCAGGAAACCAAGGTTGCCCTCCCAGGGGGTTGCCCTCCCAGGGAGTTGCCCCCCCAACCTAAAGCCCTCCCACTAAGCCCCGCCTCTTAAAGGTGCCATCCACTCTCGCATCACCAAACTAGGAACCAATCCTTCAACACACAAAACTTTTGGGGGATACTCAGCCCTTACCCAAACCATAACATCACCCATCTGTACTCAAAGATCTAGTTACTTTTACACCAAATGAGTTTGATCTTAAGTTTTAAGAAGACTGCTTTATGAAAAAGAAATTTACTTAAGAATAAAACTGCATACATTATCACTGTTCAGCTGCTTGTTACTAAGGAATAAGCTGCTCCTCTGTTGTACCCCTGTGATGGCCGTTACTTGAGTTGCAGACAAGTGACCAAAGGGAAACGGGCCAGTACCTCTCAGGTACTGTCCTGCCTCTCCAACTCCAGCTCCACCACCCTTTCTGCAATGGGTTGGGTGTGAGCAGGTGCAAAGAAGAGGGACGAGGGGACACCAATCAGGTGAGGGGAAGTGAGGCTTGTAAGAACAGCAACCCTTGGCCTCCTCCTCTGCCTCTGGGGAGACTTTCAGATTCTGCACACTGCTTGCATTTTCTGTTGCCATAATAGAGTAGACAGCCCATGGACAAAGTGGCACCTGTTTTGTAGCAAAGGTGAGTCTCAGAGCTGCTGGGTATACAGGGAAGGCCCCAGCGTCAGGCAGGAAAGTGGCTTGTCCCAGGGGCCACCTGGAGCAGTGCAGATGTCCCAGATGAGCATGAACCCATCTGTTCCAACCCAGGTGAGGAAGGGGAAGGGAGGAGTGGGCAGGACTGAATTTGGGGGTCTTCCTTTATCCTTGTGACCCTCAGTCTTTCTTGCGGCCATTCGTTGGCTCCCAGCATCCTCTGCACCCAAAGGGGAAGGATCAGCCCTTTCTCTAGGACCTGTGCCCAAGACCAAACAATTTTCTGCTGAACTTCGGGTCTCTACTGCTGTTGCTTCTCATTTTTCTTTTCAAAAGAGCAGAATAAACTTTATTAATAAAATCAATACACAAGATGTAAATGCCAGCAGATCAGAGAAGCTTTGGTGAGGATTTCCCAGTGTCCCTTCTATGCTGCTTGCTAGAACTCTTTGTCAAAGGGTCTTCTGTGAGCTACTTCTGGGAAGCTAACAGCTTTGCTCAACGACCCTCCCCACTCCTCTTTCCCTCTGCTTTCCTTCCTAGCTGTTCTCCAGCCCTGGCCAGATCAGCCTCTGCAAAGTGGTCCCTGTTCCCAGCCTCAATGCCAGGCCTCTCCAGCAGCTGCCCACAGCTTCCTTCTTTCATCACTGCTCCAACACACACACACACACACACACACACACACACCAGCAGGCAGGCATTTTGGCCCTTGAATAACCTCTCTGAACTTTGAGTTCCCCATGTGTGCAAACGTGGATAACAACACTACTTTCGCTGCAGTATGGGGCCAAGGAAATTTCCTCTGCCTAACAGCCCTTAGCATATGCTAAGCACATAGTGAGCTTTCAGTAATGCTTGCTTGCCAGCTCTGGGTCCTCCTCTGCCCTGCCTGCTCTGTCCTTCCACCTCTCAGCAGTCAACTGCCATAGTTTATCCTGTTTGAGGTCCCCAGTATGGTGTGCATCACACTGCCTCTGAGAGCCCTTGTGTTCAGGATCCCTTTCAGGGCTGGATTTCTGTACTGATGAGCAGTTTGCATGCCAGGGGAGGAGGGGCCAGAAAGGTGGGCAGCTTAGGAGATGAATGAAGGGCAAGGAAGAGATTGAGGGGAAAGGGGGGAAAGGAAAGAATCCTTTTGATTGACACTTGCAAATTCTATAGTGGCCATGTGGAGCAGGAGCTCAAAGCACCTCACGTGAGCTGGATGAGTGGGTGAGTGGATGGGTGAGTGGGTGAATCATGGGTGCAGGGCTAGATGGAGGGAAAGAAGGAAGGAAGGGAAGAAAGAAAAGCACGAAGGAGGGAGGGCAGCAAGGTGGCATTATCTTGTGTCCACCTGGGCTCCCCTTTCTGACAATTTTGCTTTTTCTTGAAGCAATATGGGCTTCTGTCCTGTGCTGCCCAGTAGGACTAGAAGTGGCCAGTTGGCCAGGTACAGCATGCCTGGCCGATGGGAGATACATTCATGCTGTCACTCTGCACTCTCTTAGCCCCTAGGTCCCCTATCTTAGAAGGAGGAGACCTGAGGACATGTATAGAGCCTCCTGAGTCTGCCCCGGGGCTTGCCAGCTGGGCTTGGCAGGGGCATGCCAGCCCTGGTCTCCAGCCCTCCCCCCTCAACATTCCCGCTCTCCCTTCGCTGACCCTGAGCTGGATAACCTGGGGTTCTCGCTGGCATTTCTGTTAATAGTGAAGCAAGGAAAGGACCCAGGTGAGGAGAGCTGTGGCCAGTACTTTCTCTCAGATCAGTAGATGTCAGGCAGCCATGCTGATGGAGTTGCAGGTTTGGTTTCAGGCCACAGAGCCACAGGAAACACCAACAGCGACTTGCTGGGCTGGCCCAGCAGGACTTTCTCTCTGAGGTCGCCCTCATGGTCCTCGGGGTAGGGAGCTTGGAGCTCTGTGCTGGCCTAGTGGGGACAGGGTTGGGCAGACGCAGGGAGCATGAAGCAGACTCCTGGGGCCCTGAAGGCCAACACTGTCCCCTGCAACCAGCCCCTCCACCTGAGGAGCCTGCACTTCAGACAACACTTGGCATCTATAGCTGCTTCCCTAGTGAGTGGCTTTTCCCTTCTTGGGGTTCACATGTAGGGAGCAACCTCTTGGAGTGAGGGCAGAATCTTATATTTGATCAACTGAAGAATTTTGGAGTGGATGTTGGGGAAGATGTGAGGCCACAGGTGCCCTGTGTTTCTGCCCAATGCTGTTGGTGCTGGGCCCTGTATCCTCCACTGGGCTGACTGAGCTGAACGTGCCTCATGTGACACTCAGTGGGATTAGACTCCAGTCACCCTGTGGGTCTGCTGTCTCACTTCCCTACTACTTTCTGGGGCTTCCTGAATAAACTACCTGCTGACCCAGCATCCTGCTCTGGAGGACCCTCCTCGGGGTTTATTTCTGAGGAAGCCCAACTTCAGAGTGTAAACTGGTGCAATCTCTCTAGAGGAAGATCTGGTAACAAGTATCAAAATTATGTATGCACATGCTCATAGACCTGCATTTCCACTTCTGGGAATGTGTCCTATGGGTCACTCATCTAAGCCTCAGATGGTCTCTGAACAGGGCCATCTTCCGAAATACTGCTTGTAGGAGCCAAGGTTTGGAGCACTTACGTGCCTATCATTGGAAGGTGAATAAAGTAGACCCTGATTTACCCAATTAGTAGAATAATATGCAGCCATTAAACAAATTAAAGGAGATACTTGTTATGGACTGTTTTGGAGTAATCTCCAACATAAACTAGGAAAAGAATCAAGGTACAGAAGAGCTTGCTTGTGTAAGACAAAAAGAATACACAACATAATTGCCGCCGATGTGAATAAACTCGCTGATGTGAATGTGCTAAGAAACCAACAGCTGCAGAGCTTCTGCAGAAAGGAATTAGGTGGCAGAGAGCAGAGAAGAGAGGGATATTTGACAAGAGTCTTCTGTGTACCTTTTGATTTTTGCATGATGTGCAAGTTCTGTGTTATCTGTTCAAAAATGCATACAACATAAGGGCTGGGGATATAGCTTGGTGGTAGAGCACTTGCTTAGCACGCATGAAGAGGCCTCGGATTCCATCTCTAGTACTTCAAACAGATGATAGATGATAGCTAGACAGGCAGATAAAGAGACAATATGCACATACATATACAACTTTTAACATAATGATAAAGAATAACCTTATACCTAGGTGTTCACCACTTGTTCGATCCAATTTTAGCTTGTTACAGGAAAGCTGTATCTGCGGTCTGTGGCACAAAGTTTCTTTTTCTTTTCTTCTTTTTCTCCTGTAAGGAGGTTTTGCATTTTACTCTGGGTTTCTTTCTTTTTCTTTTTGGTACTGGTGATCAAACTCAGGACCACGCACTTACAAGACAGGCACTTACGTCACTGAGCTAAATTTTCAGCCCTACTCTGGCTTTCTAAATAAGGGCAGTAGGTTCGAGTCCAGCCTTCTCCCAGGACACTGGAGCTCAAGCCATCCTTCCTTGAGCCTCCCCTGAGAACTAGAAGCTTCCTCCCTCCCAGCAGAGAGATGATTTTAGCCCTCCTTGATTGAGCTGCTTGAAATACTGACTGTGTCTTTAGAAGGGATGAGACAAGGGGCTAGACAAAGTGACTTCTCCTGAGCTCTTTGTGAATGGCACTGGGTCCTATTTCTACATTCTAGTCCTTGGCACATTCGTGGGCTGCATGGCTGGCTGGATGGGTGGATGTCTTTTTACCCCAGAATTCCGGGCCTGGAGAAACAGGGAAAGGGAACCCCTTCCTTCCGTCACCTGGGGTCCTTGTGATATCAGTAAGAGTTAGAAGCAGAGCTCTGGAGTCAGACACTGTGGCTAGAATAAGCTTTGCTTTCTCTACTGTCAAGGTGAGTCTCTCCACGTGAGCTTCCGCTTCCCCATCTATGCAACAGGCACAGAAGCCCAGGTTGCAGAAGACGAAAATCCCACCGTAGTACCACACACTGTAGGCTCTGATAGCTGTTGGCTTCTCCTTCCCCACTTTTGGGCTGAAGAATGACCTCTGCTAAGACCAGAGATTGTCCTGCCTTTGTCCCCATGACCTCATGCCTAGGAGGTCCTCCTATCTTGCTGAAAACCTTCTGTGGTAACCTAAGCCACAGACTCGCATGTTACTGCTCACAGACAAGAGGAAAACTGTCTGCTTTTCCAGATCTGAAGGCCCAAAGAAAGCCAAGATTGAATCTCATCCATCAACAGTGGTCTGGCAGCCCCAGGCCCTCCCACCACCAGTCCAGCCACCACCCTCTCTCCTCTCTGCCCTTCCTGGGTTCAGGAGCCCTAGGTACAAGGTCGACTGAGAGACCTCCAGGGTTGCAGGCCACACTTTCCCCTTCAACGCCCACATTTCCCTCCGCCCAGGAGCCAGGAGTCAGGAAATAGCTCTGATTCCAATGACAAGGTGATGGCACCCCAGTCACAGCAGCGGCTGACAAGTTGCATTTTACAGCGAATCCCCACAATTAGACCGCACAACCAGTGCCACTGTTGCTTCCCTGATATACAGCAGGGAATTAGCTTACTGTTCCTGCAACCAATGCTTGGACTAAAAATAGTGGGCTTGCGGCTTCACCTTTTCCGCCTCATCTCCCAGGGTCTGCTGGTTCCAGGGAAGGGATGGCCTGGGACCCGGTCCCGACCTGGTGCCAGAAGCGAAGTCCAGGGTGAATCCAGCTTACAGAGGGGACAATTTGCCAAGGCTGAGGGTGCCTCCTGTGGTTGAGGGGAGACAGCTGAGCTGATTTGGCAGGTGCCCAGGGTCATGTCCCTGTATACTCTCTCTTTGACACTGCACACTTTCCCACCCGCCCAGCTGCACCATGCGGGGCATGATGGCCGAAGAGGTGGACTCCAGCCCACTGAGTCACCTGGGCCAGTTACTTCTCTCTGGGATTTAGTTTCCATATCTACAGAGTAGGGTAAATAAATTGGTGTGTTTATGGCCTGGCTTCTCAGCTACTGTGGCCTACACAGTTGCAAGAGTTCTGTCCTAATGTTCTCACAAACATCAAAGTTTCTGAAATGCCAACACGTGGGTCTGCAGACCTCCTCAAAGACTGTTGGGCCATGCAAGCAGTGACAATCCTTGTTTTGTCAGACCCTGCATGCTATTTTTTTACCCTGGAAAAACAAGAATGTTAACATTACCTTTAAAGTCCTATTCCACTCTAAAAATTTCAAAATTAGCTGGCTGTGATAGACCATGTCTGTAATCCCAGAACTCTGGGAAGCTAGTTCAGGAGGATAGCCAATTCAAACTTAGCCTAAGAGACTTAGCGACTTAGCAAGACACTATCTGAAAGTAACTACAAGTTAAAATTAAACAAGCACTGGTAAGGGAGCTCATTGTGAAGGCCTTGAGTTTAATACCTAGTGCCAATAAGTAAATCCAAAATTCCTCTGCCTCAGTAAAAGAACAATCATCAAAATAAAACAGGTTGTTATGCAGTCTTGTCAGTCAGTCACCCTTTAGTATAAATGATTCTAAGCATCATTTTCTAGAAGGAGGATCATAAAGCCTCAGGGTGATTGGATGTGGAAAGCCTTCTCTGGCTCCCAACTATTCCTGTGGAAATCCCCTAACTGGCAGCCAAGGGACTCACTGTGGACTCAGCCTCCCTTTCCAACTTGAGAACTTTCCTGGTCATTCTGTGTTCACAGGGCTTTTCCCTGCTCCTCACACACAAGGCGTAGTCCTGCCTCTGGGCTTTGTTGACAATGGCGCCTCCATTTGGAATGCCATTTCCTGACTCTCCTCTGCCCCCTGCAGTTATTTAGTACTGGAAGTCTTACTCATCCTTGCAATTGCAAATGGCACCATCTCTTCCATGAAATCTTTCCTGTCACATGACTAAGATGAGTTCCTCTGAGTCCCTTTTCTAACAGCATTTGGATTTTTTTTTTTTTTTGATACTAGGGATCGAACTCATGACCTCATGCTTGCCAGGCAGACGCTTAAGGCACTGAGCTAAATCCCAGGCCTCTAACAGCATTTGGAAGCATGTAGTGTTAAAACCAGAGGAGATTTAGGGATCATCTACGCCAGTGTTTCCTCAGATCTTTAGATTGTGGCTGTTGTGGTTTGTATCTAGAGGTCCCTCAAAGCCTCATATGCTCATAGGATCTAGGGTGTGTGATACTGGGATTAAGTGTGTGGTGCTGGGATTAAGGAAGGTCCACCCTGGGTGTGGGCGACACCACCCAAAAGGCAGGTAGCCTGCAAGAGATGAAGGGAAAAGGCAGGCTGTTGCTGCTGCTGCTCTGCTTGCTGTCTTCTATCTGCCCTGCTTTGCCACATATTGTTTTTCTTCCTTGATGCCCCTCTGCCATGCTTCCCTGCCTTGGAGTCAGCTGACTATGGACTGAAACCTCCACAAACTGTCAGTCAAAATAATCCTTTCCTCCTTTAACTTTGGGTGTTAAGTATTTCATCTCAGCAACAGAAAAAGTAACCAAGACAGTGACTCATAATAACAAATTATTTGTATTTTGGGGCCCAGAAACACATACACATGCATGAAACACATACATATATGTACACAGTCAACTACCCATGTGTGAAGAGACACACATGTGTACATACTTACACACATACATGGATGTGTATGTGTCAACGAGAAATTTCTTTAAGTGAGACTTATCTCTGCTGTGTGTGTTGCTCATGGCTTCTGAGTTTTTTCTTTCTTCTTTCTTTCTTTTTCTTTCTTTCTTTCTTTCTTTCTTTCTTTCTTTCTTTCTTTCTTTCTTTCTTTCTCTTTCTTTTTGAGTACTGGTTCTCACTAGCTCAGTTTACTTCCCCACTCTGCAGTGGTTGCAAACTTCAGTGTGGAAAACACTGATCTAGACCAACCCCTTATTTACAAGCAGAAGCATCAAAACTCAGAGAAAGGAAAAGACTGGGCCACGGTCCCGCAGCTGGTCCGCGACAAAGGTCAAGACTCCAGCAACCTTGGCTTCATAAGGGCCACCTCCCCTCCTTCTCACTTAGTTGCCACCGCTCCAGCAAGAATGTTGCTTCCCAAGTGAAAGGAATTCATCCTCTTCATGCCCCAAGGGCTTTGCTTATGTAGTAGGTGCCCAGGAAACCGCTCTCTTGCACAGACTCAATAATGCTGAAAATGCTTTGCAAGTCAATGAGGGCACTGCTGAGGGACAGATTAATAAATTCAGCTGCTGTGGCCTAGAGACAAGGTCAGTTTTAGCTTATTAGTGGGGCCAGGCTTTCCCTGGGATTAAGATTTCTGAAACTCATGGCAGAGCAGAAATCCTGCTATGGGGAAGAGGGAGCCGGGCAGCTGGAAGAGAGGCAGCAGGACGTCGCGGGGAGGGCGAGGGAGGCAGGCGGGGGCTGTGGTGATCCTGACAGGCGGTGTCAGCACACCAGGAGGCTGTGGCTCATTGAAAATCTGAACAAGCTCCAAAGAATGGTCCTCAGCCTTCTCCATCTCCTGTCTGCCTCTGAGAAGCGGCAGGAAGGTCGGGAGGCAGGCACTGATGTGCACAGGCAGAGCCGAGAGGCACCCAGACGCAGACATGAGTAATTTCGACCCAGCTCTGCTGAGTTAATATTAGAGGCCTCTCAGCTCGGGGACAGCCAGGGAGCTACTGGAAACCTCTACAACACCCTCCCTCAGCCTGTCTCCTCCATCGGACCCCAGTGCAGAAGCTCAGCATGGAGCCAGGCTCAGCCACCTACTGGTTCTCTGCCTCAGGCCCGAGGTCTTGTAGGAAACTAGAGGTAGGGAGCCAGGCAATCTAGGGGGCCAACTGTGCTCATGAGCAAGGTGGGCAGCTGCTCTACTATGTCCTGAGACACTACATCCTGGGATGGGGGCAGACTGGGGTTGATACCACAGAGCCTTCAAGGGAGAGAGGAGGATCAGGTCCCGTGCTTCGTGGCTGGGCCTCTGCACCCCAGCAGAGGAATGTGACTGGCACAGATTCAGGATGCAGACAGAGGCAAGAAGGGTGGCTTGGCAGGAGCAGAGGCCTAGCCTAGCCATCAGTGTATGCATCCATTTGACAGGTATCTAGGAAGCTGGGCTTGGTGCTAGTCAGGGAGGTGCTCAGGTAGTAGTGAACAAAAATAAAGCTAGGGCGTAGCAGGAAAGGCTGACTTTGGACGAGGGGATTTTTGGTTGGTTGGTTTGAGTACTGGGGATGGAAGCTGGAGCCTCATATGCTGAATGAGCACTCTACCTTGGGCTACATGAAGTTTAAGGTGAACTATCCGAGGAAGTCAAGAGATATAGTGTTCAGACAAGAAGTTGGGATGTGATAGGTGACCCGTGAAGGCCCTCATGTCTGTGATTTGGTGACGTCCGCTCAGCCCTGTGTCTGTCTCAGCCCTAGCTTTGCACCATCAGGAGCACTGTTGTTTCAGCAACCTCCAATGGGAATCTGACTCACTACAAACAAACTTTCTGGAGACTGAGTCATACATCAAAATGCCAATTTGTTTTTCTGAAATGGAAGTATATTTGGCAAGCTAAGCTCATCAGCAGCCTGCTTTTGGAACAGAAACCCACGGCGAGTCTCAATGTCACATCATTCTAACTAAGACACTTTGGCTAAACCTTTAATCTTCTCTGAGAGTCAGTTTTCTCATCTGAAAATTGGAATAATAATACAGTTAACTTTATACATTTTTAGGTTGGTTTAAAGACTTCTCTGAGCACAGTGAGCTATACTCTAACTCGATGTGTAAATGGACTGTGACCTACTTTTGTAACAAGTAGATGTGTCTGTGCCCAACTTAAGAGGCCAACTGTTCAAACCATGTTCAAATAAGACAACTGTATGCTGTAACCAATGAGGCTGTCTCTGTACCTCGCTTCTGTTTTTTCTACATCGTTTCCTTTCGCTGACTATAAATATATCCTGTCCATGTGGTAGGGAAGGACACTCTGAACGGTCTTTGGTCTAGACTACTGTCTGATTCTAGAATCCTGATGAAGCCAGTTAAGATCTGCCAAACTAGTTTTGTCTTATTTCTGTCTTGGCTACCTACCTAGGGTTGTGAGGAGAATCAAAGGAACTGTTACACCTAAAAGTGCTTGCTTGATTTACAGTAACTATACATACATCAGTAGTTTTTTAAATTTGTACTTTTTAAAAAAACTCAGGTCACACCTCCAATGACCCAGCTCTTCTTTTTTTTTTTTAATTATTTAAGTTTATTGGTACATTTTAGTTATACAAAGCTCTGCCATGGGGAATGGAAAGAGACACAGCAAGAAGATGAACCATGCCTTCCCATGAGTGAGCCAGCTGGTGCACGGGCTGGGAAGCCAGAAAAGCATCGGCACCCCCAGTAAGCAACTGGCTGATTTGGAGGAACTCAGGGATGGATGATAGCAACCGGGGTGAAAGGAACAGCTTGATGCTCGTGTTGTTTGATTGACTCTGCAGGCCCGGGGCTGGTGGAACGGGCATCTGTTGGAGGAAGGCAGTGTACATTGTGGCAACTACAGGGAATTTCTTTCTGGCTTGTTTTTGAAATCCAATTTTTTGTTCCATTTTACTGCTTTGTTTTATTCCTGTACCTGGTAATCTAAGCAACTACTTTGAAGATTCCAATATGCAGTATAACAACCATTGTTACATCCCTATCATTTTGTTTTCCTATGTAGCTATTGTTGTTCTGTTGTTATTGTTGTTGTTGTTTATTTTGTTGTTGTTTCAAAGGTTGTTGATTTTTCTGTTTTTTCTTTTTGCTCTTTAAAAAAATAAAAAAACAATTCAGTTATACACAATGATCACATGCATCGTAGGGAATTTGTACCTGCCCATGACATAACTGGATTCTTTTTTCCCCCCATTTCCCTGCCCTCCCTTCCAATCCTTCTTCCCTTCCTTATTTACAAAAACTTTGCTTCCATTTGCTGCTTTTTAAATGATGAACGTACATGGTGCAAAATTCCAGATACCAAAGAAAATAAGTTAACCAGTAAATCTTTTTAAAAATACTCAAGAGAACAAAAACCCCTCCAAACCCAGCAGCTATGGTCAGTGGTCTCTCCTATTCCTTGAAAATATAACTATTACTGCTGATTCTGAATGTACCTTGCAGGGAATAGTCTGCTCAGAAGACCAAGTTACAAATGAGAACATGCTGAATTAGCCAGGAAGTGGGCAGAGGCGGTGGCAAGTTCCCAGGGGATATTTCTATCATCTTACAGCCGTGGAATAATTGTCTTCGTCACTTCAAGATTTATTATCCACCCACCCAGCCACCCATCCATCCATCCAGTCCTCCCTGTGGGGCCTTCTGTTAGGTGCTGCTGGGAATACAAAGACGAATGGGTCAAACATGCTATCTTCTCTTGCATCTTTCATTAGTGGGACAAAGGACATTGATCCATGGATTTCTCCATGTCTGAAAGGGTCAACGGGCTCCCTAAATACACCTCTTGCTGCCACTACCATTTCACAGACATGGAAACATAGAGAGAAGATGTGACTTGCCCAAGGTCACACAGCAAGGACGTGGCTGGGCCAGGGAAAGGCAGGTTTGGGTACACAACTCTAACATAAAGTAGGAACTGAGCCCATGCAAGACGTGGGCTGGAGTCCAGGAAAGAGATGCTGACTGTTCTAGAGAGGGGGGATTGTATTCCAGGAAGACAGCAGAGCAGAAGGAAAGCTCTAAGGAGCTTGGCAGTGTCTAGGGTTCCTCTGGTTTGAGCAGAGGACCAGAGCAAGGCTGGGAAGATAGGTCAGGCAGGAGATTCTGGTCTTGCCAGCGGGGTTCTTCCTTGAGTGGTTAGCAGCAAGGGCTCCTCCGTGGCCTGTGTGGCTGCACCGCTAGAGTGCACACACAGCTCTCCCTGGCTACATGCCTTCGTTCATTCCCTTCTGCTTCCTGCCTCTCTTGCCTCATGACATCTTCCAGTGAGGTTTGGGAAGATCCCAAATTCTCCCTGAGACTCCTACCACCTCCTCCATTGCAATTCCCTCCACTTGGGTCTCTGCTAATTTGTTTTGGGTTAACTCACATCCAGCCTTCACCTGGGCCATGTCACCTGCTCAGGCCCTTGGGAGGACCTGCTGGAATCACATTCAAGGATAGCTTGACTATGCTCTCACACCCTGCATTCACCAAGTTCTTTGTAGGAAAACATAGCCCATAGCCATTTGTATCCCAGTACTTTGAGAAAGGCTTATTAAAGGGACTGTTTACAAATATGTGCGCAGGAACCACACGACGTTATGCATCTAGGTAGAAGTGAGCTGTTGGCATCCTGGAGTCCCAAATGATGAAGTGGTGACTGAAACTCTGAAAGATAGTCGTGGGGAAGGATTCCCCAGAGAGCAGCAGAGACCCTAAGTCAAAGGGCATATTCAGCCTATGGCAAACACACAAGCAGAGTTGATGGAATAAATACCTGACATCACTTAGAACCCTCCAACCAGGGCTTTGGGTTGGTTGAACCTACCTGGTCAGCCCTGGGTGCAGAGAGACAGGAAGGGTAGAGGTGGAGAGCAAATGGAACACCCCTGTGCTGCCACCCGACCTGCACTGTCACCAAGTGATGCCCGTTCGTTCTCCTTGTGTGTGCCCTCATGAGTCCTGCCAGGATGTCTCTAACGAATGGATCACCCAATTCAGTGTCATAGGTAACACCTCCCTTCCTTCTCTGTGCACCTGACTCAGGAGCCCTGTGCCCCCAGGTCACCCCACACCCAGCCATAGATGAGCTGTGTAAGTCCGGCCTTCATCACGGCGTTACCCTGGCTACCCAGAGTGGAACAGCCTGGACAGCCCCAGGCCAGCGCTGTCACGCTGGAGGGACCTGGACGGGTCAAGCATGAGCCTCCTTCTAATGGAATGTGCCGCTGCTATGTGGTCAGCAGGCTAAGCCCTGCTCAGCACCTCTCCGGCTCAGGCAAGCCTGAGTGGTGCTGGCCCTTGGCCAGTTGAGTTGCTGGGGCCTGGCCAGATGGCGGGCAGCAAGGCCGGGGCCGGCCCTGAGCCATAGAAATCGGGGAATGAGTGGTCCAAGGCAGGCAGTGTGCCTCCACCACCTTGGGGCAGGGATGGCACAGTTCAGTCCCATCCTGGCACGGCTCACAGACTTAGACTCCAGGTCCTGAGACTTGCATGGGCTGAGGAAGGCAGTGTGGCACAGAGCAGAGCACCAGAGGCCAAGAGCAGGAGCCTGGGCTGGGCCCAGTTCTGCCTCCAACACACCAAGTTATGTGAAAACCTCTCCACTCCCCAGGCAGAACCCTTTTCCTAAAGTGAGGTAAGTGAGAGCCCCTGTAGAACTCTACTATATAAAACTGACTTAAATGGAAGTGCAGCCTTATAGCCCACCTGATCTCCACCTTACCACCTCCTTCTGCCTCCAGCATGTTCCTGAGGGGCTCTCTTTGGAATCCTGGAAACCACAGAAAATAGTTTGGAAACCCCAGTCTATGTGTTCCCTGAGTCTCCTGTGGGCTCTAAGTTTTGTTATTTGTTTTAGTGCTGAAGATGAAACCCAGGACCTTGCACATGCTAAGCATACATTACCCCTGAACTACAACCCCAGCCCTTTATGCTGAAAAAAATTAAGTGCATATAAAAATAAACCAAATGTTAAACTCCCATGGGCCTATTGCTCAGATTCAGCAATTGACAACTAGTGACGAATCTGGTTTCATCCATATCCTCACCCATTTCCTCACTTCCCGGATTCTTCATTATGAATCTCAGGCAGGATATCATTGTGTCTGTAAATATTTCAGTTTGTATCTCTAAAAAACAAGAAATCATTTTAAGTACATAACCACAGTGCTATTATCATGGTTTTTAAAATTAACCACGATAAAGTTAACCATGCCTGAAATCATCAAATACCTAATTAGAGTTTATGTTTCCAATTGTTTATTTGTAGATTTGGGTTTTCTTTTTAATTTGTTAGACTCATGATCCAACGAAGGGCCATGGAACATATTACAAGTGGTTGAAATGTCTCTTTGGTCTCTGTCTATCTTATTCTGTGACTTGTCAGTGACCACTGAAGATTAGGATGGTCCACAAAGTGGTAATAAAGGTAAAGATGGCCTCTGGTGGTAATGAAGATATTTCAGGGTGTTGGAGGGAGCTCATATTCTGCTCTGAATCTTTTATTTTTATTTTTTTGTCTCTATATTTACAGTACTAGGAATTGAACTTCACTGAGCTATGAACCCTGCCTTTTTTTGGAAACAGGATCTCACTAAGTCACTAAATTGACCAAGCAAGTCTCAAATTTATGATTCTTCTGTTTTAGCTTTTTTTTTTTGTACCAAGGATCAAACTCAGGACCACACGCTTGCAAGGCAGGCACTTATGCCGCTGAGCTAAATCCCCGGCTGTTTAGCTTCTTTAGACTGCTGGACTTACACGCACCCGACACCTTGTCCCACTTGCCCTGGACCCTTTTTAAGGCCTGAGGAGAAGGAAGGACCAAAAAGGCTGGACTGAGGCTCAGGGCTGAGGCTTCCCACTAGGAATCTGTAACTGCCTGCCGGGGTGGGGTGGGGGAGGGGGTGTCCCTATTGACAGCTGGGATAATGTCAAACCCCCAGGCAGTGAGAAGGTCTCAGAAGGGGTGGGCATATAGCGAGAGTGCTGCTCTGGATGCTGGTGCCTACATCTAACACTCGGTTAAAGCTGATCATTAATTGCAGACCTCACATTTGGCATCTGCTGAAGCATGACTTTGCCCAAGGCTGGGGCTGCAAGGATGAGCAGGAACAGTCTCTGCTCTCCAGAGTCTTGCACATCTTTGGGAACCAAGAACGTACAGGACCGTTTAACTTTGAGGCTTCAGTGAACCAGTCTGAAAAATGGAAATAATAGCACCAGACCTAGTAGATGGGCTGCTGGGTACGAAGGCCCTTCTAGATCTAAAATGAGATTTGACAAAGAGGGGGAAAGTACAAACTACACCTATGAGGAGTGGAGGGGCAGGGCTGGGCCCCGAGCTGGGGAGGGTTCACTGAAGGCTCCAGGGTCCAAGTCCTGGCTGTATCCATTATAATCTGAATTGCCTTCCCTGGGACCTTAGTATGTTAGAAATCACAAGGCTCAGGAAGTGAAGCGGAGCCCTGGCTTTCTAGTGATTTCCAGGCAGAAGAGGACGTCTGGATTTCCATCAGAATCTCATGGAGCGGCTGATTTATGCTATCCATGGTACCAACTGCTGACTTGGCTAGGTTTTCTATGGATGTTTGAACTGGGTAATTCTTTGTTGTGGAGGCATCTCGGGTCTTTGTAGGGTGTTTAGCAGCTTTCCTGACCCCACCAGAGGTCAGTAACCCTCTCCTAGTGGTGACACCCAGAACTGTGTTTAAATATTGTACGACAAGCTCCCCACGGGGGACTAACCCACCCCCAGTATAATCCTGATCTAGACTGTGATTTCCAAGTGGATACGTACCCTTCCTTTTAACACTGCACTTCTGGCTAGAACCTCTGATCTCTTTTTACTTCCAGAACGTTCCCAAAATGTCTTCACATTCACCCAACCTTTCTTACCTCTATGCACCTTTGAAAGTTTTCTTTAAAACAACAAGCTTTCCTGGACCTCCAGACTGCACTTAATAAATGTAAAAATATGGTAATTGTGCTTGGGTAGGTGCCCTTGCCATTGACTGATACCGACTCAGACTTGGGAGAGCAAGGGGAGGAGCTGCTACGTGGCCTGAGGAGCCCTTTAGGCCTAACTGCTTCCCTTGCCTGCTGCCACCACCAAGTGCTGTCCATTCCACCCTTCTGCCTAACAGCTGGAAAAGAAAGAAGGACTCATCCCAGAGCATTGCTTTTCCAGAATCAGGGACTTTTCTAAGTCCTATGTCAGCATAGTTGCCTGAAGGTCTGGCACCCTGGACAAATTCTGGAGTGGGAGTCAAGGGCATGCATACTCCTGTCTGTCTATGTCGAGGCCAGCTGTGTGGACCTTGGGCAAAGTATCCACTCGTGATCTTGGCTTTCCCATCTGTAAAGTAAAACCAATAATACCACAGTGACAGGGCTATCATGAGGATTAAATGAGAAAACGTTTGTGAAAGAGATATGTGTGCAAATGTTTGTGAAAAAGATAAGCTGCTGTGGCACAAGTCCTAATTAGCATTACTATCTGTTGTTGTAAATGAGAGAAAAAAAGATGTCAACCCTCTTATCCAAGGGCCAGAAAACTCCCCATATTGCTGAACCTCAAGCAGTCTCACTCGCAGCTGTTGTGTCATCAAACCAACCCCCCCCCGTCCTGCAGTTATGCCTCAGGCTGTGTCTCTAAGGGACTCCTCTGCCTTCAGTGTCTTCTCTGTCATCTTCACCTGTCCACATATCTGACTTCCAAACTCCCAACCCATCCATTGTTCCCATCCATTATTCCTCTGGCAAGAGGAACATTATTCCTCTGGCAAGAGGTGCAATCAAAGATGACCTCCTTCTACCAACTGAGCTATCTATTATGACCCCCAAAACCCCAAGCCAAAGCGAAGGGCAGTGTTGAGTAGATCTGGGAGGATAACAATGATGATGGTTTGTAATATTTAATAATAAAAACAGATGAGTTTGAAACATATACTAGGGTACACATTATGCTAAACACTTCACACATTTTAATTCGGATACTGAATGCATGCTGGCCATACAGGATTGAACAGGTGCCTCCTCTTCCTTCCTCTAGACTCCAGCGCGAGCCTCACCTCCTTGACTGAACCTTTTCTGTTGGCTCCAGGCAGAACTGCTATTCCTGCCTCCATGCCCACAGCGCCTGGTCTATTGTTGACCTAATTGCACTAGCTTTTAATTATTTATCAAAGCGGCTGTCTCCCATCCCAGACTGTTACTATCTTGAGGGCTGGGACCCTGTTATATTAATCATTATTAGCCTCGGCATCCAACAGTGACTGGCACGTAGTTGCTGCTCATTAAATGCTTGTTGACTGAGTGGAGTAATTAACGCTATAGTCTCCAATTTTAACAGGATTTGAAAGCTGCTCCTTTTAGGAGGCCATTTTTCTGGCTGCCTACTCTTAGACTAGTTCTATGGCTAGCATGATCTGCACACTATCTGTCACCAGTCTGACATCAGGGCAGTGTGGAAATTCAAAATGACCATTTAGAAAGTTAAAACAATCCGATAGAGTAGTTTTTGGTCCATTGGGTCTATTCATTTTTAACTGGGCTTTTATTTTGTATGCATTTTTTCACTTCCTACTAATTCATTCCCCCTGTATTTTGCAATGGTATCAGCAGTGACAGACTAGAAATTTTAAAATAAATAATTGGCTCTTTACCACACATACTTTGAAAAGCAGGTTCCAGGCCATCCATCTTCCCTGGAGTGCTAATGGCTAAGGTAACTGAACCCCTCAGACAGGAGATATATACTTGTCCCACCTCCCTGGGCCCCACCCATTATGGTTTGCTCTCATATCTATCCCTCTGACTGCGTGGAAGGACATACAGTTGTCTTTTATTCCTACTCCCCACCCCCCACCTTTCTTCCAAAATGGCAGATTAAATGCAGGGAAGCTGATTCTGGTCTGGGCCTACTCAGGAAGAGAAGAGGTAAAGGCAGGGATGGACCCAAAGAGAATTTCAGAGGGACCAGGCTGTGTGAAAGAATGCTCAGTGGAGCCAGACCTGTCCAGGGAAGGTGTGGAGAGACTGCCCGCAGAAACTACCCTGAACCATCAGACTGCTGGGGCTGGAGCACGCAAGCCTAGAGAGGCCCAGGGTTGACACCAGCTCCTTCACCGAGCCAAGCAAATGAGAGCCGGGTCCTTGAAGGTGAAAGGAAGCGCTTTCAGGACAAATGAAAGGGGATATGGAATCTTTTGTGGAGGGCTGTTAAACCCGAGGCTCCTTTGTATGTCAAGGGCAAAATTATAAATAAGCAGGTTGTAGAGTGGTGCTAAGCCCCCTGCCCCACCTTTGGGGTTAGGTCAGGCAAATAACACAGTGAAATGCATGAGTTGTAGAGTCCTCTTCAGGCAGATAGAAGAGCTGACTTTCAACCCAAACTAGGCAGAAAGAGCAAGATTTGATTACAGTGAATCGATGGCATTAACATATTTAAAGAGCATGTCAAGGGGAGAGGATGGCTCCAAGAGGCAAAATCTCTTGGTGTTTACTAAACAGAGGGAATCAAAATCAGAGAGAAGTGCACGGTGTGGAGATGACTGGTCCTTAGAGAACATGTTCCAACCCAGGGTTGGGTGCAGGTCTGGAAAGGCCTGGCAAACCTCCCTGAGGACCAGACAGCTCCCTCTCCTCGGATTCCACCATCCACCACACTGCTGCGACCTTCTAATCAACAAATCTGCTTCCCACAGGGAACTGCCTGCAGGAAGAGATCAACCTGCCCACACACTTGTACATTTGATGAAGATAGTGAGGCAACTTACAGTTAACCCTCGTGAAGCCCTCGATGTACACCAGGCACCAAGCCAAGTCCTTTGCCAATATTCCTGCCAATAATCCAAAAGCAGGTGTTACTGCACTCATTTTATAGATGAGAACATTGAGGCACTGTTAAACGGTTTTCCAAGACTTTTTTTATTTTTTTTTGGTACCAGGGGTCGAACTCATGACCTCGTGCTTGCCAGGCAGGCATTTAAGCCACTAAGCTAAATCTCCGGCCCGGTTTCCCAAGGTTTTACAGCTTGTAAGTGAAAGAGCCAAGACTCAAACCCATTCTGACTGCAGAGTACCCTGTGTTTAATTTTTGTTGAGAACAGTAAATTGGCGATCTGATTGGTATGTCCATCTCTTCAGGGATTGACTGGCATGAATCATTGCTCCACTTGGCATGACAAGCTCTGGGGCACAAACCTAATGGGGTTTTGCAAGACGCAGGGACTGTGCTTCAGCTAAAGAGTGCCTCCCTTTAAGGCTAAGGCAGTATGCCAGTTGGCCTGCTAGTCGACACTCCACCCATTTCACTGTCCCAAACCCTATTAGAGCTCAGACTGCCAAGCGCTCTGAGCTGGGAAGCAAGAAGAGAAGGATTAGATTTACCACTTACAGGACTTTGGATAGGCTATCACCTCTCTAAATGCCTCAGTTTCCTCAACAATAAACTGACTTGGATCCTATGACCTCCTGCAAAACTCCAATTCCAAATGAAGACCAGTTGGACCCATGAATGCACTAGCTCCTGCACCCTGTGCCCAGGAGAGAGTGGAAGGAGGAGGGGTAGCCACAGCAGGGCATATAATCCAGGGCGACCAACCTCTTTGATGTCAAAGCCAGCGGCTGCCACCCTGAGACCATGCTCGACCTACCACTCCTCAGCATATTCTGGGGTCTCTGCTCCTAGGCTCTATAGCGTGAAAATTTCCCAGAGGTTCCTCTTCACCCTTTCCAGCTTTGGCTCAAGAAGAAAGGGGAAGGAAGTCAAAAGTTCTGTCCACCTAGGAGGGCTAGAGAGGGCAGGAGTTGCTTGCTACAGCTGGAGTGAGGTAGAGAACCGGAGAGCCAGCCCAGAGGAAAACCCTGGCGGGATTCCGTCTCCTACCCAGAACGCTCGGCCGAGAGGCGGCGCTGTGGGCTCCACGTCCTGCCGGCTGGATTCCCCGCGGCGTTACGGCGATGTAGCGCAGTGCGCGCCGGGCTTTCGGCTCTGCCTGGTCCAGGTGCTTCCTAGTCTTGCTGGGCACTACTACCTCTCCTTCACCTGAGGGTTTCTAGGTCCAGGCCCTTGCCTGGACCAAATTGGGCAGGTGCCCAGTTTGTAAGATGAATGAACAAACGAATTAGGGCCCCTTCCCCGGAGCTCTGGTGCCTCAGCACGCACTGGGAACGTCAGTGCCGAATGCGCTGGGGATCGGGCCCGGCCTGGCTGAATTGGGGGTGGCAGAGGTCTCCCGGCCGGCTGCGGAGTGGGGACTGCCCACACGCAATTCCCAGCTTCAGCTGGATTTGCTGTAGCTCCACTCTGTCCAGATGGCTCTAGTCCCCAGTCCCCAATAGTCTCGCTCTCGTGAATTCACCTAACCCCAACTCTCCTATCTCCTTGGGACTCTCGGGGCTCTAACCTCTAGCCCGGCGGGAGGCTGCGTTCAGTCCCGCCGCTTCCTCCCCCACCCCGGTTCTTCCCGAACTACAGCGGCCACCACTGTCGCCTGCGCGCCCCGCGGACTACCGCAAACCCGGGTGCAGGGAAAGGGGGTCAGCGCAGGCAGCCGGCCTGGAGAAGCGCCAGAGACTGGGGAGGCGCCGAGAGGGAAGCTCGAAGGGGGAGCAGAGGGGCGAGGCGCCGGGGAGAGGTTGCAGGAGGGGGGGGAGCGAGGAGGGGACGCGCGCGGGAGGGGGCGGGGAGCCGAGGCGAGGCGCAGGCGGACCGTGGGGAAAGCGGCGGGGCGAGGCGGACTCCGGCGGGCGAGAGGCAGCCACGGCCAGGCTGAGTCGGGAAACGGCAGCCAGACTTGCTCAGGAAGGGCGAGCGAGAGCCCGCCTGGTGGCGCTGCGGGGCCCGGGAGCTCAACGTGGGGCGCCTCGCGGCCGGGCAGCCACCGGAGCCCCACCGCCCACCCGGAGCCGCGCGAGTCCGCAGGCGCGGGCGGGCCGCTCTGGGATGTCCGAGGCATCCAGACATCTAGGAGGGTAACGGAGCGAGCCTGAGGATGGGACGGCGTCCGCAGCTCCGGCTCGTCAAGGTAAGAGCGAGCGGGCCGGCCCCGGAGCGTGGGCGCCCCCAGTCCGGGCGGGCGCGGGACGGGCGTGGGCTGTGGGCGCGATGGGGGCGGGGCGCCGAGTCCCGGGCAGCTGGGGCTTAAGGGGGAGCCTAACTCGCGCTGCCTGCACCTTTGGAGGGGGGATTGGGTGGGTAGGGAGGGAACTCGGGGGCGGGGGGAG
>PVJX010009129.1:38829-62496 GCA_004027295.1 Dolichotis patagonum
CCTGCTTGGGTCCCGCGTGCTTTTTCCTGCCCTTCTGCACGGAAAGCCTTAAGTCCTGGAACGCAACAGCCGCGGCCCTGTGAGCCTCTGGTCCTGTCGCGGTCTCCGGGTGCTGCGGTCCCTCGGCGCGGCGGGCCGATCCTCTCTGAGCCCCGCAGCGAAACACTCGCTCTGCGGCCCGCCGCTCTGCTCGCTCCTGCCGCGGCTCTAGCGACGCAGTTCGGCGCCTGGAGTTTAGGAAAGTTGCCAGACTGCGTTTGCAGCGAGTGCTGGATGAAGTTTCGGGGCGGCAGGGGGCTGCCCGCGAGTAGTTGAGCCTGGAAAGGGGATTTAGGGGACTGTCGCCACTTGCCGGCGCGCGCGCACCCTAGCGCGCTTGGGCTTGCGGGGTTCTGCACGGTGGATGGGCCTCGGCATAACCGCTGGGCAGCCCGCGCCAGGCTCCCACCGGCATCTCCTCGGGATCTCTGCGCTGCAGGGTCTGCGTGAACCGCCTGGGCCGCAGATAGACACAGCTCAGACGAAGTGCAGGTCATTCAAAAGCGAGTACGTACAAAAGATTTGAGTGGATTTGGGGAACGGGTGTGAATGACTGCATTTATTGTTCCATCAGTTATGAAATCGCCTGTACATTTATTTACCTGCTCACAAAACGACTTGAGGCAAACCTCAGCCACTGCTGTTCGTCGGTTTAGACTACCAATTAGTGAAGCTTCCAGCCCTCCGCCTCTCTAAATATGGGCTGGTTGTTTTAAGATGAAAAATAGAAAAGTGGGATGATTGATCACCTTGAACCTGTATCAAACACTTCCCCAACCTGTGACCTGAGGGCTGGATTATTTTTCTGTGTGATGAAGAATATGAGCAAGAGGAAGGAGAAAATTACCCAGAGAAGTGAGATAGATGGCACTGAATGTGAATATTTTCCAAAGGCTTACTGTGTACTTTGTCTTAATTTACGACCAGTTAGAATTCACTCTTTCATTTGGATTCGAAGGATTGAACTGTGGGTATTTTCCCCCCAATTTTACATGGAAAAGGTAAGTATTTTTCTCAGGCCTTTCTTAGAATTGTATGCAAATCTGTGTGGAATTTTATTACATTTTTCTATAAGAAAAAAAGTCTTGTTGTTCCTACTAGACAATGTAATGTGTATTTCTTATGTCTGGCCTGATAAACTCAGCAGACGCCTAATAATAAAAACTGAGAGCTGGGCATAGTGGCGCGTGTCTGTAATCCCAGCACCTGAGAGACTGAGACAAGAGGATTGCAAGTTGGGGGCTACCATGGGCTACGTTGTGAGTTCAAGGCCGGCCTGGACTAAATAGTGAGACCCAGTCTCAAACAAACAAGGAGATGAATGGAGTATTTATATAGCAGGTATAAACTGGAGCATTGGTTTAGCTGCTTTGTAAATATGAAGTCCTCTAATTCTTATAAAGGCAAAGGAAGTAGAAGTTGTTCCTGAGAAACAGAGAAGCTAAATAACTTGTTCTAGACCACACAGCCGGTGAGTGGTGGAGTCAGCATTCAAACCCCGCTACGCTGACCTGAACCCTTGTTTTACTGGCTGTTACCTGGAAGTATTTTAAGCCCCTTAATTCTCACTCTGAATCTCTCCTGGATGAGAGCTCAGGAAGTTTTGTCAGTTTGAAAGCCTAAAACTAGGTAATTTACTGTTAATCCAAAATCCAGGTCTGTCCCAACAAGCGAGTCAGTGTTGGGAAAGGATTCACACCTGGGACTGTAAGTACTTCTCCCTGTATTAGTAACAGAGTATCATGAAGAGTGTGTGTGAGAGACCTAGAGTGTGTGTGTGTGTGTGTGTGTGTGTGTGTGTGTGTCTGCGCACACAGTGCCAGTGAGGGGGAAATGATGTGTGTGCATGTTCAGAGGTAAACAAGTGACAAGTAAAACACTTTCCTTACCCCCAGAAGAGGAACAGGGGACCCAGCACCTCTGTATTACCCCCCCCACACACACACACCTGCTGCTCCTTGGTTACCCAAGGGAGAGACCTGTGTTCTGGTAATTGTGACCCTGAAGGTTAGAAAAGACCAGAACTACATAGGTTCTTAACAGAGCACTGGTTCTGAGGGAGCTGGTTTTATTGCCGTGTTATTACTATAAAAGCAATTTAACAGCACTGCTAAATTGGTTTGGAAACCAGAGAGGGAAATTGTTTGTATCCCACCCTCCCCATACACTGCTGTGGCCATTTTAGAAATAATTCACCTGGGTCCTTTTTGTGAGCACAGGTCTGGGCACAGCTCTGGCCACTGGGCAGCCCTGTCACTGCTGTGTCACAGCCTAAGTCTGTCCTATGTTGCTCCTGAGCCTTCCGAGGGAGATTGCCCTGGCCGGTATAGTGCCCCTGAGTGAATTTTGACTTCCTTAGATAGGTGTACATTTGGGCCATTTCCAGATTGCTTCTTTGCTAAAGTAATGTAGGGCCAATATTTTGAGGAAGCATGAGGAGGGCAAAAAGCTGAACCAAGGTAGGGCCATGGGCTGCTGTGAGGCAGAATAACTAACCTAGCCAGTTGTATCGAATTTTTGTTTTGTTTGCTTTCAGTACTATAGATTGAACCCAGGGCCTTCAAGCTAAGTTACATTCCCAGCCCTTACTTATTTTTTACTTTTAAAACAGAGTCTCACTGGCCAGATGTGGTGGTACATGCCTATAATCCCAGCACTCGGAAGGCTGAGGCAGGAGGATTACTACAATTTCAAGGCCATCCTGGGTTATACAGTGGGTTCAAGACAAGCCTGAAGTACACAAAAGACAGGGTCTCACTAACTCACTACATTGCCTAGGCTGGGCTCAAACTTGTGATTCTCCTCTCTCAGCCCCACAGAGTGCTGGGATTACATTCTGTGAATGCCACCGGGTCAGGCTCAGCCATTTGGATTTGATATAGCAGCCCTAGGAGGGACATGACGTGAGTTGGCCCTGTTTTCAAGGAGGATGTAGATTATGGAAAAGCAGGACACAGACCTTGAGCCCATGAGGCTGAACTCAAGTGGAAAATCCGTTTCACACCCTCTCTAACATTTGGCTCCTTGGAAAGCAGCAGCAGCCAGCTGAGGTCAACCACACAGAAGGAGTTTGAGGGTCCGTAGTGCCCTTTTGGCACCACCCTAAATGTCCATGATTCCTTTCAAACCCAGGGACCTGAGCTCTGCCCATGGTGTGTGACCTAGAATAGGTGGGTGGGGAAATAGGTGCAAGTTGATAAATTCAGCAGCTAAAGGAATAGAAAGACCATCAGTCTGGGGTCAGCAAACCCAACTTTGGTCTCAGCTCTGTCTCCAGCCCGCTCTGGCTTTGGCCAGGTCACTTTTCCTCTGTGTGCTGCAGTTTCTGTATCTGTAAACAGGGGTGTCATACTAGACTCCCTGTTATCTTTCAAGTCACTGTGAAAGGACTGTGTTTCCAAAGATACCTTAGGGCTCTAATCTTACACAGTAAGAGCAGGGTGCAACTGATTCCATTCCCAGATGAAAGAGCTTAGTACATGGTACTTGGACCTACGTACTCTTCCCGGGGTCTCAGTGTCCTTATCTGTCTTTCACCCTGCACAACGCTGGGTCTGTGAATCCCCTGCACACGTCTGTGAACTGAATGGAGGGCTGCGTTGCTTCTCTGCTCGGTGCTGTAAACTGGAGCGAGCCTGCTGCTGCTCCCACAGGATGCACTTGTCGTGTCAGAATGGAGAAGGCTGAGAGATGCCTAAACCGCTCTAGCAGAAGAGCCATCTCTGGTGCTGAAAACACGAGAACTCCCCCTTAAACCCACTGCGGCTGAAAAAGAAAGAAAGCAGCAAACAGCCAGTGAGCACCCCAGTGATTAGAAGGCTCCGTGGAGAGTGGAGGCTCAGCACTGAAATTCCAGCTCCTCCACTGTGACTGGGGAAGGGCAAGGTGGCCAGCATGATCTGGGGCCTTACCTGATTCCTCCTCAGAGGGAGGGGGACTGGCCCACGTCTCCCAGCTCTGCCTGCATCCACCCTGGCCATTCACGGTTACACAGAAAGGGAAGGGGAGCCCGTTTGGGAAGTCAAGCCACATAGAGATTTTAGCTGTACTTTCATAGTCAAAGAATGAATTCGGTAATTATAAATGATTCCTGTCTCCTTAGATTCTTGGAAGCCCCTGTCAACAGAGTCCCTTGCAAGTCATATCACTGAGTCTTTTTTAAATGCTTGTCTTCAGACTCAGTCCCTCTTGGCCATTGCCTCCGATTGCACCCAGGATGGTATCCAGTGACCCAGTATGGCAGTCAGTATCATCATGTGCTGTTGAGAACCACAAGTAAAGCAAATGTAGGCTTGAATCTTACATCCTGAAGTGCTGGGCAAGTTGGGTAATCATTTTGAGCCTCCACTTCTTCTTCACTTAAAGAAAGAGATAAATGATGCGTTTTGAGTATGCACCATCACACAGTGGCACATAGTAAGTGCTTAATAAGTATTAGCTATGGTAGTTGCTTAATAAATCTCACCAGTTTTCTCAGTCTAAAAAAGATCACCCAAAGGAACGGTGAGGAGCTGGGAGTGAAGGAAGCATTCTTGGTAGTATAGGGTCTCTTGCCACCCAGGAATGTTTTCCACAGTCCCTGGGGAAAGGGATGGGACCACCAGCCCACAGCTGAGCTCAAAGGACAGAGGACAAAGGTGGCTGCATTGGTCCCCTGCACATGGCTGACATGTGAAAACATTCATCAGTAGAAGTAGAGATCTGTAGGGAGAATCATACAAAATTACAAGCGCACTGATGCAAACAATTATTTTGAAAACAACTAATTGGAGTCTATTAAGCAACAGATGATTAACCATTTCTTTGCAGAGTAAATGGTGTCTGTTTCAACACTGTCAGGCAGCCAAGGAGGAAGAGAGGGAAGGAGGCAGCCCCTGTGAACATGGGCAAATGCTTCCTTTTCTGTGAAATGGGCATGTCAGGGGTTTGGCCTGGAGAAAAGGTCCCTGGACCACTGATTCAAACGCTTTACTTAAATGTGTTCTTCGGCCGTGGTCGATCCAGCAGCCATAAAACAGTTTGGAGGACAAATGAAGATGTTTATGGATGCTCTTTCTGTCCTATAAACAGGCATTTCCGACCCTGGCCCTGCTGGGCCCAGGGAGCAACTCCCAAGGAGCCAAGAGGTAGGGTTTGCAGGGCTGGTCCCCCAACTTGTCATCCAGGTTCCAGGAAGTCTGGTCTGAGCAGGTGAGCCTAGGTCAGGGCCCAGAAGACAAACTGGTCAGACTAGTTCATCTGTTTTGTGACTGAAGATCCAGGAGGGGCGCCCCACTCTAGGCTGGCTGGCAGTTCTGACCTACCCTCCAGACTGGCAAGAGGTGTTGAGGCTCTCAAGGGCCCAGAGAGAATCTTGGTTAAGTCTTTAAGTATTGGGAAGTCAGGCGCGTTAGGAGAATTGGTCAGTGTCCCTGGCCAGTAGACCCAAAGAACTGAAGGTAGCCTGCCTGAGGGAGAAGGGCTAGGAGGAGAGAAGACCGCAGTAGTGTGTCAGCCGTGGGGTGGCATTTTCTTCTCCTTTTATCCTTCTCTATTTTCTCAGCCTCCTCAGAAGGATGTCTGAAGGCCTCAGTGGTCTCCAGAAGGCCCTTCCTACCTCAGAAGAGCCCTTCCCTGTAGGGAGACAACGAGGGGCAGCTTATGACAGACAGAGATGGGAAGAGGGAGTGAGGCCTGCAAATGCCGCCTGAGCAGTGCAGGCTGCAAGAGAAACCTGTGTGGTTGCCTGGAAAGGAGGGGTTTGGCTGCCTGGGCAGGGACTTAGGGAAAGTCCAGGGCTGTCTAAGGCAGAGATCTCCCACGGTGGGATTTTTGTGCCCTCACAGCCCCAGTACAACCAGTAGAAGCAGGAATCCAGCTGGTTGCCCTGGGCTGCCCAGGAAGGATAGTTTGATTGTAGACAACGCAGGCCTGCAGACAGACAGTGAGCAGGAAACTATAGGTGATGCACAGATGGAGGCCACTGGCTAAACCTGGCAGAGAAAGAGAGAAAGCCTTGGCTGGGGGGAGGCAGTTCCTGGAAACTCTTCCTCTGCATTGCTCACAAGCCTGCCCCATTCTTCTCCCCTTGTCTGGAGCCTTCTTCATCTGTCTCCAAGAGCAGGGCTGCTCAGAGGCCTCCTGTGTGGTGTGGAGGCTACAGATGCAGGGCATAGAAGGATCCCCCATCCCTCGCCCCATCCCCACCACCTCAGGGCTGGGCCTCCAGCCCAGCAGCAGGATACGGAAGGATCACAACCTGCCGCCTGTGTGGTGTAAGTGCTCCCTACTGAGCATGCTGTGTTGTCCGTCTCTTTTACACACACACACACACACACACACACACACACGCACGTGCACGCTCACTGGGGAGTATTTGTCACAGTGTCCCCCTGCCTGACACACCCTTGGAAACTACCCTCCACCGGTCACCACCTTTTTTTTCTCTCGACACAGTTAAACCTGTGAGCAGATATAATCACCTGCAAGCTCAGCTCCAGGACAGGAGGATTGATGCCCAGAGAGAGAGGCAACTGCACACTCAGGGGTCATGGAGTCAGCACTGGGAGTGGTTAGCAGGCTAGATAGCCTCCACGTCCTGCCCTTGACCATACACACTTGCTGGGAGCCTTAGAAGCCTGGATACTGCTTCGTATGCCGAGATGGGCAGGGCAAGGCTGGTTGGTGAAGGGAGCTGGGCACTGTGTACTGGGCTTGGTCCGACATGGCCTTCCTTTCCCTCCTTGGGCCGGTTCCTTTTGTGCCAGCCAGCTTCTCTTGGCCAGGTACACAATGGTTGACCCCACTGAGTGCTCCTGTCCCACTGAAGAAGTGATAAGGCAGCCACTCCTGAATCTTGTGCTCCTCGCCTCTACCCTCTGCCTGCACCACACAATCTCCTACACCAACGTCTCTGCACCAACAGAACACTTACTTCTGTCTCCTCGTGTTCGGCTGCACTGTCACTCCTGCTGTCCCCCATCTCTGCACCAGTTTTCATCTGCCAGGTCTACCAAAGTTTTCCGGGATCATCTCCTCTGCCTCTTCCACGTAGCCCTTTGGTGTAAGCCCATCTCTCTTTAGAGTACCTTTGCTCTCTCCTTGCCTCCTCCCCTGGCTGTGAGCCAGCAGCTCATGGGGGAGCCTGAGCTCCCCAACTTAATAAGACCATCCACCTGTCAGTGCGTTTCCTCACAGAGGCTCACAACACTACCTAGACTCCCTAAGGACATGTGGTCACTTGCATCGAACTAAGCTCTCATTGCCCGTAGATTCTGACCTCAGCAGGGTCAGGAGGAGTCCTTTAAATAATAATAATAATAATGCAATAAAAATTCTGCATGATCAGCATCTATCCAGAATGATGCACACAGTAGGTGCCCAGTAGATACTGGATTTAATGGAAGGTCTGCCTCCCTGCTTCTACACCCACTGAATTTCCATGATTGCAGAGGTGATGGGAGCCATAGATGACAAGCTAGACAGACGGAGCCCTCTCCTCTGCGTATGGATTGATGACCCAGTGGTTTGTGCAGGGCTGTGCTATGGGAGCCGCTGAGAGATTCCAGCCCCAGCTTGGGGTTCATCCCTGTGTCTGGGGTGTTGGTCTGCATGCCACGAGAGCAGCATGTTCCTTCATGAGGGATTCTGGGCAGAGGTGGGGAGAAATCACCAGCGCAAGGTGAAACTTCTCAGAAGCCCAGGGTCTTCAAAGAGCAGGCGCAGATGCTTTAGTCCCCAAGTGACGGCTGGGGGAAGGGCTTGATGGCAGCCTGGGCTTCCCTCCTTTCCGCTGCTATGGCGGAAGGGCTTGATGGCAGCCTGGGCTTCCCTCCTTTCTGCTGCTATGGCTTCACCAGTTGCAGGGCAGGAATAGCTGGGCAAGGCAAAGGCAGCCCAGGGCACCAGGATTTGTGTCTTCTCCATGGTATCGTGTCCTTCAGTCCACACTGAATCCTTCCAGCTCTCTCCGTGTGCCAGCGGGGCAGCCTTTCTATGACCGGGCCCATGGCTTAGCTGTGAATGCTGCTGTCAGGTTGTGAAATGTGGGGCTCAGGAGCAGTAGTGCTCATGTGGGCCCCCAAGGCGAGGTACTGACCTTTAAACTGACAAGATCGGAGCTGACTCTGCCCCTTCCCGGATGGATGGCCTTCGGCAGGTCCTACCACCTCCCTGGGCTGTTTTGTCCTCTTTACTGAACCAAGATGGCGAATAAAGGAAGAAATAGTTGGGCGGTGAGTCGCCTGTCCCCACTGAAGCTCCAAGAAAGACCAGCTGTTTTCATGGGTGGGGTCCCTCTCCCAGCTCCAATGTCCTCCACACTCTTCCCTTGGACCCGAAGCCTAGCTGTCACTCACCTGCCCCCACGAGCTAAGCCACCTCTGAGGACCCAGCATGACACCCTCTCCTCCAGCTCTTGCAGGCTTTTTGAACCAGCTGTGGGAGGGAGGTGGGGATTTTCCGGCTCCGGGCAGACTGGCCTGTGTCCTCCTGAGCAGGCTGCACTGCGTGATTCACCTTGTGCATCTGACAGCATCCGAACTGGTCCAGCCCCTGTTCAAGGAGATGAGCTTATTGACAACTTGCTTGGGTGTCACAGCAAGGACAAAGTCACTTTGAAGTTTCCAAATGCTTACTCTTAATTCTTGTGGGCCAATAGAAGACAGTTTTCAGTGGACAAGCCAACCAGTCTGACCATCCCAACTGCATCTGAGAAGCACTCACCTAAACCCCTCCTGTGGGGCCACCTCCCTGGCCTGCAGTCCCGGCTCACTCTGCACTCACTCTGCATGCATCTATCTCTCCTGCCATGCCCTTTCCCCTGGGGCTCTCTATTGCAGGGACCTGAGCAGGGCTGGAGCTCTTCCTAGCCACTGAGTCTGAGCTGATGGATGTAAGAAGAACTGGACGCCAGGAAAGAGGAAACCCTTTGGTTTACTCAGAGCCCGACCTGTGGGCAGGCTCTAGTGAGCCATTCCACCTCCTCCTCCTCCTCCTCCTCCTCATTCATCAACTTGCACTTTATCACCAGGGTTCAGGGAGGACTAATACATACATGGGCAGCAGGGTCTTAGGGACATGGGAGAAGCCCTCCCTCAGTAGGGGGCTCACGCATAGCTCCCAGGACTCAGCCCCAACCTGGTTCTACCCCATGTGCTTCAGCTCACCCAACCCAGAGCTGCCCAACATCTCCAGCATCCAGAACGGGCTCTGCCTCTGAGATGTTGACCCTGGGACACTGTAGGGAGAGGCTGACACCCTTTCTCCCAGTGGCCACACAGCAGGCCAGCCTTCTTGACTTTGTTTGGTCTCCTCGGCACACCCCACTCTGGCTAGGCAGGACCAGGACAGCACAAGGGAAAGGGCCCCCCGCCATCTGCCCGGTTGGCTAGGAGTCCCTTCCCGTCAGTCCCCTGCCCGCAGACTGAGGCCAAGAGGTGGGAAATGACTGTTCAGGGTCACGCAGAAAATTTCAGACACAGGGCAACCCAGGGCCTCTTCCTGTCTTGAAGGCTTCTCCCTCTGTACTTCCATTCTTTCTGCACTCCCCACTTGCACCCCAGATAGACAGGCAGGCGAGTGCCTTCAGCACATTGAGACTCCCCAGGACAGGGTTTCCCAAGGTCAGCACTGTTGGCATTTGGGGCTGTTCGGTATGTGGGGGCTGTCCTGTGCTTTTTAGGATGGTGGGCAGTCCCTGGCCTCCACTCACTGAATGCCCATAGCTATCAGTAATAGCCACCAAGAATATCTCCAGTCATTTGTTCTTAGTGTTCCCTGGGGTGTAAAATGCCTCCTCAGTTGAGGATCATGGGACTAATTCAGTTTATCCTCAGTCCTGGTGAGCATGAACAATTAGCTTTCCTGAGTTTCCCATGGGCCCATGAGCTTGCACCTCTAGGGTAGGACTTGAGAAGGAAATTTTCTTTCTCCCAGCTCGGATGCCAAGCATGATCTGGATTTATCTAATTCACTTCACAGGCAAAGAAACAGAGGATGAAGCGGTAATGTCTAACTTCTGTCCTAAAGCTCTGTGCTTAGTGGACTTTGGCCCAGTGGTGTTTTGTGCTCCCCTCGTGATCTTCAGGGGCTTCTCCAGGTGGAACAGCTGCAAACCCTTAAGGCTCTTCCCTTAGACCGAGCCTGCTTCCAGCCTCTGATGACTTCCCTTCCCTCCAGGGCCTCTCCAAGCCCCTCTGAATGCCGCTCCTGCAAGAACACCCTTCTACTGCAGCGCCCAAACAGCCCCCCACTTAGCACCAGCAGCTAAGCTGAGAGCCCAGCTGATGGTGTCACTATGTGGCTGGCATCCTGACACCTCAATTCTGTTTCCTGCCCCCTCGAGGAGACTTCCAGGTACCTGGGAGCCTTTCACAGCTCAGAGCCGTGTGGCTCCCAGGGACTGGATCCAAGGCTCTGTGAGAAACAAGCTCAGCCCTTGTGAATCCACCACTACAGTAGTGTCCACCTTCCCGTTTCCACCATCCACTGTCAGGGAGCCAGGCTGCAGCCAGGAGCTAGAGGCCGAGAGGCAAATGAACCCCAGACCCACCTGACTTCTGAAGGATCCAAGCTTGTGAAGAAGAGGGTGGATCAGGAGAGAAGAAAAAGCCAGGGGTAGGCACTTGGCTCCAGCCCTAACCCTCTGGTCACCCTGTCAGCAGGGTGGATTCAAAGGGCTGAGCTTGTTTCTCACAGACACTTGGATCCAGTCCCTGGAAGCTACACGACTCTGGGCTGTGAAAGGCTCCCAGATACCTGGAAATCTCCTTGAGGGGGCAGGAAACAGAAGTGAGGTGTCAGGATGCCAGCCACATAGTGACACCATCAGCTGGGCTCTCAGCTCAGCTGCTGGTGTTAAGTGGGGGGTGGGCGGCTGTTTGGGTGCTGTAGTAGAAGGTAATAACTGTGACCACATCAGCTTGTCACCTGTACGTGGGTAGATAGCAAAGGTTTCAACTTTGGGAGTGGTTGAGAGGATTGAACAAGAAAATTCAGAGTTTGTTATTGGGTAAGTTTTCAGTAAAAGCAGAAAGAAGGAATGGAAGGAGGGAGGAAAGGAGACAGAGAGAAGGAAAGAAAGGGAGAAAGGAAGGCAGGGAGGGAGGTAGAGAGAGAGGAACAAAGGGAAGACTGAGAAAAGAGGTAAAGATGCAGAAAAAGGAAGGCAGGTAAGGGAGAGGCAGTGATGAATACCTTTAAGCTCAAATCACACCAAGGAGGGAAAGGAGGAGGGAAGCTGGGGTGCGAGGGGAACAGTGCTCCAGACCCCCCCACCCCCGCCATGCCCATTAAATCCACCTCATGGGGTGATGCATAAGCTACTGTTTCAGGTGGACACGGCTTCCTGAAAACAGACTGGTGATGAAGAATAGGTCAACAGGGGACAAGTGAGGGAGCACTGTGGGACGAAGACTGAGTTGGGGTGGAGGGAAGAAAACAATTTTTATAGAGCCGAGTAACAGAGGTGGCCACTGTTTGCGTTCACCATGCATTTGGCCCCATGCTTTTTGATTGTGCACTGTATATTTCATTGGTATTAGCCCCAACTAAAGATGCAAATTTAAGTGATTTGTCCAACATCACACAGGAAGGTACAGATAAGAGATTCCAGCATGGATCTCTCTGGCCCAAAAGTTAGATGTCCAAATTTCTGCTCTCCTGGGAGTCCTGGAATCAGACTGTGTTCAGACCTGGAAAGGAACCCTGGGAACCCAATTACTCTTTCGTTTCCCATTTGAGGAAACCATTTTGGGGAGGGGGCAAGGAAATGACTTGTCCGCTATGCTCCAGCAAGTTTGTCAGAGTTAGAACAGATTTCCAGCCCTGATCTCCCTACCCCAAAGCACTTGTTCCTCAGGTCACCATCCTGGAGGCCAAGACGGTCATGCAGAAAGCAAAGATCAGGAGGAAGAGGGTGCCCTGGGGCAGGAGGAGAGGAGAAAATCAGGAAAAGAAGTAAGCATCAGAATGTCCTGATGGGCCTCATTACTGGACCCCACGGTCCAAGGTGTAAGAAAATGCAAACCCGTCTGTTCGTTCATTCACTTATTTATTTATTCACTTCCATGGATTGGGACCTAACTGTGTCAGTCCTCACTGAGGATACAAAAGTAGCCAAGCGTAGGCCTTTCTCAGGATCTTGCAACCCAAATGGGCATGTATTCGGGTCCTTAAAGGGCAAATGGAGACTCCAGAACTGGGGTGAATGAAGCAGGTGACCCACAGGTCCACCTCTGCTGTGAGGGAGGCAGTCTTGATGTGAGAGGAATGTGGGAGCAAGGTTGGAGGCAGGGAGCATCTTGAGCCCAGGGGCCCAAGAAAAAGCCTGCAGGTGGGGAACACCCAAGTTGTGCCCCTCCCTTAACTGTAGGCAGAGTTTTTGTTCCATTTTTCTTCTCTGTACAACAGCAATTTAAGTTAATTAAATGCAGCAGTTATTTTTGTCTGCCTGGAATAATCTTTCACTACTCGCTCACTCTTGGAGGAAAGAAGGCTTTTTGACTTGGGGTAGGGGCAGGCTGATGCTGTCACAGAAGGAGGCTTTGAGGGGACAGCTGGGTCTGGGTCAGGATGGGAAGAAGGGGCTGCTTTGGGGGCAAAAATCTCACACAGTCTGGAAGCCTGAGAAGGGACGCATGACATCTTTGCTTTCTGTCCCTGGTCCACCTTCTACCCTGCTTAGACTCTAGGGCACTTCTGAGTGGACCAAAAAAGATAAAGGCGCTTCCCGGGGTCCTCTGTGGTGCTGGACACTGCTTGCAGCCCTGTCCCTGACTGACCGCTCTGTGCTGGGCTCTGCCCCCCATGACTACAGAGGTACAGACAGTATTCAGAGTTGCTGCACATAGTATTTTATTTCTGCAAACTAAGTCCTAGTTTTAAATGCAACAGGAGCCAGCTTTGCAAATAAATTGTGATTTATGACCCCTTCTGGCTTTCGCATCAAGATGTGCTTCTCTTGGCTTTGTTGCCCAGATTGAAGTGCAGAGCAAAGCAGTCAGAAGGGACAGAGAAGCTGGGGACCCAGACCTCAGCCAGCAGGGGGCAACGTGGGCTGGAGGAGCTTTCATTGCATGTGTGGGATCACTAGGGAGGATCAGGACTGTGGTCACAGTGAGGAGTCAGGGGCCTCTCTTGGTCCCAAGTCAAGGCACCCATGGTCTCCTGGCCATGGAAAATAACAAGACCCTACTTTATCCTTGACCGACAGAGCTGCCTCACTGAGCAAGGACTCAAATTCCCCCTCCCAGGCCTCAATTTTCATACCTGCAAACGCTGAGGTTGACAGACTGTGACACTGCATTGCCACAGAGGCCAGCTTGGTGCTCCAGGCCTTCTGGTTCCATCTCAGCCCCGTCTGAGATGTCCCCACCCACATATACTGGCCAGCCCCACCCACCCACTCAACCCGGCTCCCTTGACCGAGAGGCTTTCTCTCTGCTCCTGGCTGTCCGCCCCTCTGGCTCACTTCCCCCTGGAGCCCGCCCCAGGTCACGGTCACGTTGATGCAGCCCCCGCCTGCCTGCACTTGGCCCTGTTCACCTTGTCCTGCTATTATTCTCTCTGTGTGAGTCTGTGTGTAACGTGTTTGGGTGTCTGTGTGTGTTGGCCTCATCCTTGTCTGAATTCCTTTCCTTTCTGTCCAGTCAAGTACTTAGCCCCAGGCTCTCTCTTGTGCTGTCGTTGTTTGCATCACTAGTATTGAGTCCAGTGCTGTCACACTGAGCTGCACCCACAGTCCTTGTTTGTTTGTTTGTTTGTTTTTGAGATAGAATCTCATTAAGTTGCTAAGTCGTGCAGGCTGCTCAAACTTGTGATCGTCCTGCCTCAGCCTCTCAGAGTATTGGAATTACAGGCATGTGCCACCACATTCACCAGCCCTGGACTCCTAGAATGTAGAATCCTGGTACAGTAAGGGGTTGAAGAATTCACTAAATCTGATGGTTTTAAAAAAACAAAACAAACCTTTTCTTTTACATTGAGAAGCTCCTCCACAAAGACAGCTTATGGCAGAAGGCAGATGATGGGGTGGGGAGGCCAGGGAGGAGCTGGACCTGGACTGAGGAGGATTCTGGGACCCCAAGGGGCAAGTGGTGATAATGACTATGCTGACACTTAGAGCAAGTGTCCAAGCATCTCTTTCCTCCTTCCCCCAGGAGGTTCACATTGCTGTGAGGTGGGGAAGAAAGCCTTGTTGTCCCTGTTTCACAGAAGAGGAGGTGGCCCCTGAAGGGCCAGGCGACTGATCCAGTCACATAGTCTATGGGAGGACTGGGCTCAGAACTCAGCAGGAAGGCAGGAATTTCAAGGGTCATTCCAGGACTGCACCGTGTCTGTTAGATCAGCTCAGCCCTGCCCCTGAGAGTTCTCCCAGCCACCCATGGGAAGTACCTGGGAAAAGGAAAGGACAGTGGTCCCTCTCCTTCTTCCTTGGGAACATCTGGGGGGTGGGAGCAGCCCCAGGGGCCTTTCCTCTTCTTGTGGCCCTTTAATCCTTCTGCAAAAGATTAATTGCTGTATCACCCCACCAAAAGAAATTGCGCTTTTGTACCTTAAAGACCAAACTGAGCTTCAGCAATGTAGTTTTTTATGGTCCCTAATAAGCATTTGCTGGGTGTAGTTAACCTTTATGCCAAAGTCACACTGGAAATTGGGATAGCAGCTTCGATTCTGTGCTAGCCTGGAGGCAGGAAGAGGCAGCGGCTGGAGCAGCAGCGGTCAGGTTCCATCCAGCCCTCCCATCCACCCATCCCCAGGTTCCTTGCAGTTTCCCTCTCCTCTGTGAATCCCCCTGTCTGTGCTTTGCCCCGCCAGAAACCTGGCCAGGCCAGAGGCACCGCCTCACCCACCTCATTCATCCACTCCAAGGGCAGACATGGACCCCGTCGCCACTCAGCTGCTCTTTGATCCTGGCCACCTCAACTAGCCCAGCCGCAGATGAGGAACTTGGGGTCTGCCCTGTTTGCTTTCTGCCGCACCGTGCTGTGTCCAGGTCAGGACCTGCTGTGCCTTTGGACAATCATTTTGGATATGCTGTCACTGAGCGGCAGCACAGCCTTGTCCTCAGATTTCAAGGTTTGGAGAGATCTGTAAGAAGACAGAGTTTTTATTTGGGACCTCAGGCCTGCCAGGCTGGGGTACAGAAGTGGGGTGTTAGCTACTGGGTGAACCTGGTACTCTGCCAGCTTCACCTCTTCAGAGACACTGTGGTGTCCCCACTAGTTGGAAAGTGGAAAATCTCATGGATTCTTGAAAACTGGTTTGTCAAAAACAGTACTGAAAAAGACGACCAGGAGCTACAGCTAATGACAGAGTGGAGAAGCCAATGGAAAGAGTCCAAGAGGATAGTGTTCTGAGGCCCAAAGTACTTTGGTTTGGTGGAGTCCAGTTTGGTGGAGACCACACCTCGAATGTGACCCATCCATTATGCATTCCAGCCATAGTTCTCTTTTGGGTACCAGACCTTGTTGATGAGTGGAGGAGTGAGGTGTCTGCTCCAGCACAGACACCTGCATTTAATTCCGAAGGTTCATACTGCACCCCCTGTTGTGTTTTTGTGGGCCCCAGATTGTGTCCTCTGTTTTAAGAGAAAACAGTATCCTTAGAACTGCGGGGACCTGTCCCTGTTGGTGCAGTAGTTGCCTGTTGGGGGAGATAGAAAATTATAGGGCCGAAGAGGAGATCAGCAGACAGTGGGAGGAAACATACAGGAAAACTCTGGACTTTTCTGGAAGTGTAATTCAAGAATAAACAGAAGCTTTTACAAACCTTAAGAGCAAAAGACAGGCACAAACACAGATTCTGCTCAAGCCAACCTTTCCAGAGAGAAAAGGTTGGTTTGAGAATTTTAAGAAGCGTTTTCCTTTGCATAATGCAACACAAGTCCTCTGTGGATAGAAAATGGCTTTGTGAACCAGCATATCTGAGAAGAAGATGTAAGCTTTCAGGCACAAGCAGCCGGGGAGAGACAAGCCCTTTACCCTGTGGCATTTTGTTTAGTTTTATGATAAACCTAGATTTGCTCTGCTCTTCAGTGAGCCCCAGGACATTAAGATGCAGGAACAGAACTTCTGGCCTTTATATGTGCCATCTAATTAGACCTGAGGGTCATGGGTACTTGGAACTGAATGGGAACTAGTCCCACCTCCAAACGTGAGACTCCTGAGCACAGGGCCCAGCGCATGTATAAAGCACTTGGGGACCGGGGGCACACTGCAGAGGAAACTGGGCAGCTTGGCTTCAGAGGATAGGGGAGGGGCCCTGGACCTGGTTTCTGAAAAATGCAGGTATAGGGTAAGAGTAGGAGGCAGGTGAGGGGCGGAGCTACACAGGCAGGCCGGCTGCCGAGTTAGCAGATGGGACTGGAGCATGACGTGCCTTCAAGGGCAAGCGGGAAGAAAGAAGCACGAATAGAGGTTTAAATGTGCGCGAGTTATGGCGGAATGTCAGGCAGAAGGGCTGCTGTTTTCCAAGGGGGTGTTTCAGTTTCTTTAATTTGCATGTAGCTGAGCTGAGTCTGATTCCGTGCATTCGTGTGTGTGTGTGTGTGTGTGTGTGTGTGTGTGTGTTGTTGGGAGGTGAAGTGGGCAGGGGCATGAGGAGCTGAAGACAGGATGCAGGGCCCTTCTAGAAGGGGAACAGCCAGGCTGCTTGTCTCTGGGGGTAGAGCAGAGTCCGGGTTCCCCTGACTGCCAAAGAGCAGTACAGCTTTGTCACAAGAATGCAGCTCGCTGCTTACCTGGCGGGTCCCACTAGCTGGTGGCTTCCTCCTGTCTCGACTTGTGTGTTTATATTAAAAAATGAGAGTAAAGGTATTATTTCTCCATCTCTTTGGAGACTGGAGTTTAATTACTAATTAATAAAGCGGTGGAAGTTTCTCAGGGCCAGAGAGATGAATGGGTTTGTGCTTATCACGGCTGAGTTAGTGACCCCAGGGTGATTTGGGGACTGTCCCGTGTGCTGAGCGGGCACGGCACTGGGGGTTCAGGGCTGGGAACTGCTTGGGAGCCTGGAGTCTGGTCCTGTGAGAGCAGAGAGGCCCCGAAGCCGCACCAGAGGGATGTGCCAGTGAGGGAACAGAGTAAGCAAAGCCTGCTCAGGCAGACACCGAGGCAACAGCGTGGTTCTGTGAGCCCTAGGCGGGCTTCTTGGAGGAGGTAGGGGACCAGACTCTGCCCAAGAGTGACACGTTCTCCCCAGGAGTGGAGGCAGGGAGAGAAGGCAGCAGAGCCTGGCTTCATTGTGGGTTTGCGAGCGGGCAGGTGTTGGCGCCCGGGGTCAGGGGTGCTGAGGGGAGAGGGCAGGGGAGGACACTCCTACAGGCGAGCAGCGAAGGCTGGCCTCTGCGGAGAGAGCAGTTGGCTCTAAGGACAGGCACAGACGCCGAGGTCCATAGAGGATGAGCAGGGAGGGGCCGTGAAGAAAGGGGCAGGTAGAGCTGGGAGCTCACCCTGATGGATGAGACAGAGCCAGCTCAGGAAGAGGTGGTGGACAGAGCCAGGGCGAGGGTGACACGAGCAGGCACCTGCTCAAGCACAAGAAGTCAGGAGGGGGCAAAAAATCAATAATCAATAATCAATAATCAATAATATAGTAATAGTGTTACTGATTTTTTCCTTTTGTTCTAAGCTCCAATATGGCCCTGAGCATTTGTGTGTATGTGTGTGTGTGTGTGTGTGTGTGTGTGTGTGTGTGTGTGTGTTTAAACTTTTTAGTATTTTGTTTATCATGGATTTTTATGTTCATTTATATGTTTTTAAACATTGCATTAAAATATTACATGAAATGTCACCAATCCTGACTCCTAAGTTTGTGACACCCCTTTACTTTCGCACCCACTTCATCTTAGTCCAGGTGGGGTCACGTGAGAAGGTTGCACCTCACCTGATCCTGCACAGACTAGCAGCTCGTAGGACTTGGACACAGCCCTGCCTCTGGAGAAAGGGAAATATGTCGATGAGGGTCTGTGAGCTCTGGGTGCTCACGATAGTGAAAAAGGAGAGAGACAGAGAGGGAGAGAGAGAAATAAAGACAAAGAGAAAGACAGACAGACAGACAGACAGAGGGAGCAAGGGAGAGAGAAAGAAAGGCTGGTAGGCCATGCTTGGGGTCTGTGTGATGGAGAAGGCTTCCTCCAGCAGAGCCTCATCACGGGAGGACTCTTGCTATCAGGAACGAAAGTCCTGCCCTTGTTGCTGGGATGCTTCCAGCCTTGTTCCAGACTCTTGATGAGCAGGGCAGCTCCAGAAACTCCAGGCCCAGAGGACACGGAAAGAGAAGGACAGCAAACAGGAGACTGTGAAGAGTCTAAACACAGAGCGGGAAGGGAGCTGAGGCACAAAGTAGCAGGCCAGACTGCTCGAAGCCCTGGCCTAACCGTGTCCCTCACCTCCTGTGTCTGCAGGCCCTTCTCCTCCTGGGGCTGAACACTGCCTCCACCGCCGTCCAGAATCAACATTGTGAGAGCCTTTCCTTGGTCAGCAACATCTCTGGTGAGTCCCCCACCCCCTTCTGAGAGATGCCAGGTCACCAAAATCTCCCCTCTCCCTGGCCTAATGGAACCATGCCCTGCGGTCATGACAGAGTTCCTCTCCAGAGCGCTAAGAAATTTGTCATTTTGCCACAGGGTACAGTGTTGTGAAGGAGCCCGCAGTTGGGTGTAAGTTTAGTGGCAACGAGAATTATGGCTAGTCAACAGCCTCTGCCATGCGCCCAGGAGCTACACGTGACAAATGTGTGACAAGTCATTGTGCCTGCTCAGTGGAGGGTATTTTAGCCTCTGCTGCTGAGCTGTGATACAGGGACATCAGGTGAGGGACAAAGGCGCTTTTTCCTGCAGCTAAAAGTGCACAGAGTGGAATACTGTGCGGCACTGACCACGTGCCAGGCAAGGACTTCAGCTATAGGAACCCAATTTGCACAGTGACTCTCGAGGTGGGTACTGTTAATGTTCACTTGACATATAAGGAAACTGAGGCACTAGAAAGGCACTAGGAAGTTCCGGCACCTGAGCTGAGCACAGGCTGCCCAGCTGTGAGACATCGTGTCCAACACCTCCCCAACAGGGATGCTACGTGAAGATAACCGTTACGCCTGCCTGCAACTTTTCCATGTGCCAAGTGCTGTTGTACAATGATTTCATCTTCACAAGACTGAAAATAACATTCATCCAGGTGGGGAAACTGAGGCATGGGAGAGTTACATAACACCACCAGGACCACATGCACAGTAATGTAGCAGTGGCAGGGTCTCGGTTTGGAAGGCTTGGTGTCCTGAGGGAATTTAGTCTCTTCAGCGGTCTCTTTTGCTTATTAATTGAGCACCTACTATGTACCAGGCCTGTTGTAAGGCATTAGGGGGACAAAGAGGGGCTCACATTATGACCCAACTCCCCAAATGAATGTAATAGGAGGCAGAGTGCTAGACACATGCTGGCAGAAAACCAGGCTCAAATGTTTTAGGAGAGAGACACGAGCCATTAATTATGGAAGCTGGGCCTGCAGAGAGAGGAGGCTTCTGCAACTCAGCGCTGCTGCTACCTGGCCTGCGGTGCCTTCACCAGGAGGCGCAGCAGTGGTCTTGGACAGGGTTTGGAGAGGGGCGAGCAGTGGGCTTGAACAAAGCAGGCTGGCTTCCTGTGCTGGCTCACGGAGGGTGCTCAGTGGTGTCTGGCTAGGAGGGGGCAGGGAACTGGTATGAGCGTTCCGGTCCAAGCCCTTTGAGCCTTGCTTTGCCCAGCCATAAAGGGAAGATCTGTCACATGTTAAATGCACTGAGTTTTATGGCTGTCTTTCCCAAACTGCAGAGTGCCAGCTACAACTGAGTCTAATCATGATAGGTGACATAGGCAAGGGTTTCAAATGCTTTCTTTTAAGCTGGAAATAAAGGCGGGAACCAGCCACAAACTGCTCATAACAATGGAGGTGTGGCAGAGAGGTAGAACACAGTGTTGCAAATCTAAGGCTTTCTGAAGAAGGAAGTTTTAGGATAAGTCTTAAAAAGAGACCGAGGACTGGCAGAGAAGATCCAATACTCTGACCCACAGCAAGGGTGGTCCCAGGTCTTTGGAAGCTTGAGGTAGGAAGGCCCCAGGTATGAACCCAGCCTGGGTAAATAGCCTAGTGGGATCCTGACTCAAAATTTAAAAAGGGGGTACATGGGGGCTGTAGTTCAGTGCCCAGTAAAACAAAAACAAATGAAAGGAATGGTCAACCAAGGATCAGTAGGTGGGTTTTGTGGGAGGACCAGAGAGGGAAGGGGACAATAAACCTGGGGAGGTGCTGAAGCATCAGCTGCAAAGCTGGCTAAGCTGGGCTGTGGGGAGCGGAAAGTCCGTAGTCAGCCAGTCTGGAATTTGGGACAGGAGAGATGGGATGGAGGAGGCCGAAGGGAAGGCCCTGCCCTCAGATCCCTGTGTCTAGGGCAGGTCAGGCTCCATTAACTTGCTTGTGCTCAGGAGAAGTGACATCCCTGTGCCATGCAGGCATCTCCTGCCCTTGGAGGCAGCAGGCCCTGATGAATGTATTCATTCCCCCGTGATTTGTACTGGGTGCTCCCACCCAGAGCCCAACCCACCTGGCTTCATAGCACACAATCCATCACCCTCCACAACGTTCTCTAATAATGGGCCATTTGTCTTCTGAGACCTACCCAGACCTATGGGCAGAGACAGATGGTGAGGGTGCAGCTGACGGGCTGGGACAGATGGATGGGCGTCTGGCCAGGGCAGCTGGCACTGAGCCAGGACCTTTGGGGTGCTCCTCACATGTCTCATGCCAGGAGAAGAGAGGGGCTAGGTCCCCAGGGTCGAGACCCCATCATGTAGCAGATCACACACTTTTCGACTCATAAAATCATGGCACAAGTATGACAATGCCGGAAACTATAACATGGTTGACTAAAAACATTGCACACAGACAAGTGGACTCAGTTAACAAAGACCTAGAGTCATTGGTTCCCATGTCTGGTCTTAAAGTATGAATGGTCATAAAAGTTAATATTTATTTACTGCTCATTCTGTGTTAGACACCATTCTGAGTACTTAATCTCGTGCAGTTATCACAGCAATACAGTCAGGAAGAATTTTCAGCCACATTTTATGAAATAGGAGCCTGAGGCTCAGAGAAGTTAACTAACTTGTAACACCCACAGTTCCTTGGGGCACTGGCCCCAAGATTTGAGCCTGACTTTGGACTTACCACCAGGATCACGATACGTGGTTACCAAGATATCGGTGGCGCTCCAGGGCCATCTGGGAGCACAGTGTCCCTCCTGTAGCTTCTCCCACCTACACTGGGTTTATACAAGGCCCCAAATTCTGCTCAGCATCTGCTATGTGCTTCACATTATACTGGGTGTTGAGAATGCAAAAATGGAGAAGAGGGCACAAAGTACAGAACAAGAGGGTCTGTGGACTCCTGTCCACTTACCCTGATGGACCTCACATCCTATCAAGCACTTTTCTTCCCTGCCCAACCACAAGGTGCCAAAGCAAAGGCCAGCGCTTTTTGCCTGCTCTCTGTTATCCTGTCCATGCCGGGTCACTAATGAAACGTCAGTGCTTTAGAGAAATACCAAATTAAACTAGCATTCCAGTTGATCTGACCTTCATCTTACATTGCTAGTTTTTCTCCATAGTATTTCTCACTAGTTAACCTAAATTTCCGCCTGTTTATTTTCTTACCGCCTCCTCCACTAGAATGGAAGCACCCAGAGGGCAGGGCATTTGTTTTATTCATTATTGTTTCTCCATTCCCTGACATTTCTCAGGCGGTATGTACCTGTAAAGGGCAGTTGAAAGGAGTCAATGCCTCCCATTCCAAAACTAAACTGACCAGGAGGGGCGCTGCGGGGCAGGGCGCAGAAGCGTGAATTACCTCGGAATGGAGCTCTCCACAGTGCTACCGGCTGCCTTCTCTGGTCCAAACTGCTCATCGCCTCAGATCTATGACATCCACGTGGGAAAATACCACCCCCAGGAGAGCAGTAGCATTGGGCCTGGAGGGAATGTTGGCCCAAGAATGCGATCTCTGCTGTCCTGACCTCAGCTGTCAGGACCAGGCTGCGACAGACTTTCTTGCTGCCGTCTCCTTTTCTCATCTGGAAGAGCCACACCCACCCTGTCCTCCGAAATCATCTTTCTTTGTGCCTCCTTCTCGTGGCTTCTCCTTGTCTTATCGTTATTGTCCTTCTGTCCCTTGTTTTCTCTCTCCACTCTCTTTGCCCACCTGGCTCCCTCCCTCCTCACCTCTCTTCTCTCCAAAGAGCTGTACAGATTGAATGAACAGTATGAATTTCTAAATGCAAAAGGCTTTTCTTTCATAGTGCCTGGCATGTATTGGCGTTTGACACAAGCTGCTCCCAAATCCTGTAATCGGCCCCCTTTGGAGGCCACATCTCTGCTGGCTCCCCGGGGACTCTCCTCTCCTCCTTCCCGGAAGCTGTGTCCGTAGTTCGCTGAACTGAGCCAAAGTGCAAGTGGGCAGCACCTCCTCACTGCCCTCTGCTTCCAGGTTCCCCTTCCTCTTTCTACTGCCCTTCCTTTACTCTCTTTTCTCGCCGCCCCTCCCTCCTCGCCTGCCGCCTACAGCCGCAGGGCTGACCACCTGACCCCTGGCTTAGTGCACCTTTGGTGGCTAGTTCCGCTACCAACCGCGGCTTTTGATTGGCCCTCCGCCTCTGGCCACGCCCCATCTGGCTCCAACCCCGACGCGGACCTCGCCCGCCCAGCCCCAGCCGGCAGGGGGAGCTCTGGTCTCACTCTGGAGGAACCAGCGTCTTTGCCGCCTTTCATCCGGCAGTTCACTTTGGCAGTCTCTCCTCCCTCCCCGCCCCCTTTCACACAGACTCATTCCCTCCAGGTTTTCCTGGGCTCTAAACGTAAAGCTCGCACCCGGTGCTGTGTTCCGGGGCGCCTCCTCCACGCAGCCTTCTGTGAGTTGCGTGGGGGCTGGAGGGCAGGAGAAGAGCTTTAGGGGCATAGAGACGAGTGCGGCAGAAAAGCTGTCACGGGCGGCTGCCCTGCATGGGGCCAGCCGTGTGGCGGTGGGAAAAGCATGAGTGGGCGTTAAAAGACCAGGGTTCAAATACACTTCTGCCTCTGGATCCCAAGTATCTAAAGTCAAATAAGCCATATGTCTGTCCAAGCCTCGGTTTTCTTACCTGTCAAAGAGAATTAGCACCCACATTGGCAAGTGGTGTAAGATCTATAGTAGTTGTGGCTGAATCCATACCAGAGAGGAGGAGCACAGATGGCTCTGCCCCACCCACTGCCTTGCGGGCCCCCATTTCCCGGGGCCAGCTATGGGTGGGGCCAGGGCTCCCGTTAGGGTCCCGAAAGCTTGAGGTTTGGCGAGGCCTAGCATCTGTTCCTTGGGTGGCACCTACCTTGGTTCTCTGGACTGGTGTCTGCTGACCTTCTCTGGCCCTGTTCTTTGCAGAAGAGGACTTGGGAACTGTCCAGGGAAGGAAGGAGAGCAGATGCTATTCGCACTGAGACAGTGTGTTAGGCAAGGTCCAGGCACTGGCACACACGACATCCCAGTGCCCAGTGCCTGGCTCAGCAGATACCGTGCCTGAGGCAGCTGAGGAGCCATTAAGTGAGCTGGACTATGTCATGCATCTGGCAGGAGCCTGGCACACAGCTAG